>JAPYYV010005324.1:0-15937 GCA_030522625.1 Copidosoma aretas | reverse complement strand
AATCAATTTGAACATTTTAATTGTTAATAAAAATCTTAAATTGTTATTAATTTTTCTTTAAAGTATTTTTTCCTCAAAGCTTATTCTTTTATTTTTACAATGAAAAAAAATACAGTCTGTAGCTTAAATAGTACTGAAGTTATGAATATTTGAAAATTCCTCCTACAGCCCAAAATCACCGAGATCACGGAATTTTAATCCTTTCTAGCGTGCAAAATATTGTATGAAAAAAAAAAAATACAAGGAGTTTTTTTTTTTCAAAAAAGAACCCGTAAAAAAAATTTAAGCAAAATCAAAAATGTGTCGGTCAATTTTTGTCAAAATGTTGGTTTGTAAAAGAGCGTCCCATATAATAACATAATATTTAAAAATTTTGTTGATTAAGTAATTGTAAGAAAAATTTAAAAAGTATTATACAAAAAAAATCAAGAGAAAAAGTGTAATAAAATATCGTTCAGTTTTAAGAATAAATGTTTCCTTGCGTATTATGTATTAACAATATATTTCAAAATACAAAAATCATAATATACATTTATATTCAGTGTATTCAGGTAAGTTGATAGATTCATACAGTGTATAAGTTTAGACTAACCTTCTAATTATAAAGTTTTCCAGGTTAAAAAAAGTAATTCTTTACTTGAAAAAATTGCATTCTCGGGTTATGCTAAAAATTCGATTCAACCCACAGATTTTACTAGAGATTACGAAAAATTGACCGTGGTATCTGCTAAAGATATTTTTACATTTACAATAACAACTCATTTTTGTTAATGGCTCGAATTTTTATGTAAGATAATTTTCTTTTATTTTAACTTTTATTGGTTACTAATTTATTTATTTCATCGTTCATACAAATTTTTTATATCGTTTTTGAAATGTCAAAAAGGAAAAGTGAAAGAGAGTCAAATAATGTATCCAAAAAAAAAAAATTATCAGTTTGGTCGAAAGAGTTTTCACATACTAAATTAAAAGCTGGAGACGAATCTGCGTGAGTTTTTCAATGTTATTCTGTAATATTCCTTTCATAAATAAGACTGGTCGTACAACTCTAAATTTGATAATTGATTTAGTGCGATTATTATGTACATCATACAAAGAGACAGTAAAAAAACTTTTATCAACAAGAAACAGACAATAAATTTAAAATTCTGTAAATTATTTTGACTATCAATAAAGCATCAAAATTGCGATGGAATGTTTACAGCGATAGTATCAAGAAATTTGCAACACAGATAAAATTGAACTCGGTAATATTTTGATAACGTTACATAAAAATTATGTTCGCTAAATTATTTATTTATTTTATCATTTTACGGATACTTGTTTACGTGATACTGCGTTGCAGTCTAAATCGTATACCAAAGGCAGTATGACTGTTAAAATAAACTAACAAAATTATTTGTTGATGACAAGTTTAGAAAAATTTTATCTAGAAACAGCGGATAATAAAATTACAGATTTTGAAAATTACCTATAATAATGTATTTTTAGTGAGTAACTTATATTAATGAAATTGTAAAAAAAATTTATTTTGGGCTTAATGTACATAATGATAAAGAATTGAGAATCTTAATTACTTTAGAGATATAAACAAGTATTTATTTCGTAAATTCATATTAGGATATTTAAAAAATGAAAATCAGTACATTGGATGTATCACAAATAAAAAAAACAAATTATAAGTTTTATGATCATCAAAAGAAGATAAAATGATATTTTACGAGTGGGGATGGAAACTTAAATTAACAGAAGATTTTCAAAAAAACGGTGATTGTATTCAGATTTTTTTCTTAAATATAAATTCGTAAAAGCATTTGAATGATAAGTGAAATTCCAGGAATAAAATTTCAAGTACGTGATGTAAATGACACGAAGATTTTAGATAAAAATTTGTTAAAAGCAAAAGAACTGTGACGTACAATAGCATATAGATAGACGCCCGTCCACCCTTTCATAGCTAGGAGCTCTCTTGGATGTAGCAGTACATGGTAGGCAGGAAAAGAAGGAGCCAGGAGAAAAGGAAGAGACTAGACCCGACGCTTAAGAGAAGCAGACGTATCCGCTCCGGTTTGCGACTAACACTTAGCTCTTTCCTCGGTCTCTGATCAAATAAAGAGCTATTAACCTCACTCGCTGTGCACTTATTTCCCGATCACCATACCAAACATAATCTCACGTAACAGTAATTTTGGTATTAGAAGTGGGATTGTTCGAGGAATTTTTCTTTTAATTTTTCTTCTTTGGAAGCGCACATAGCGCAGAGTCGCGAGACAAAAAGTTAGTGGAAGTACAATTAAAAAAAAAAAGAGCTACTTAGAATCAAGAGACTTAAAATGTGATTAAGCGTAAAAGGACAGTTATAGTAAAAAAAAAAAGTAAGAACACACCAGGGACCACGTGGAAACGAGTCAGCGAGAAAAACTCAAGACAACCAAGGTTGCAGCTGTATCACCAGCTACCGAAAGCAGAGGAGTAGAAAAAAGCATCCCGATGCACCCGTACAACAAAGCCAAGGACAAGGATCGAGGGAAAAATGCAGATCAGCGCACTCATATTCATAATCTGGACAGCAACAACTTAGTAAGTGAAAATACATTGTTTAATTTTTGCCGTATGATCCCGGGAATACACGACAAAAAAGAACTAATAGAATAGACCAAGAAACAAACCCTTATACTTATCCTGCATAAATAACGCATAAATACATACGTGTATAGTATACATCAGTAGGTTTGCAGGATAAGATAATCAGCTGCGCCAATAGTAATAAATATAACAAACAGAGACTAACGCAGCGTCCCTAATTGACAACAAACGCCAAAAAAACCCCATTTTAAAGTTATTTGATATAGGGCCCACGCATCAAAAATAAAAAATAAGTAAAGATGTAAAGTCACAGCCCCGAATATTATTTAAGAAATAAGTAAAGGCACAGCCCCGAATATTTTTTAAGGAAAAAAAAAGTGGAGAAAGCACGGGCGAGACGGTTAGGTGACGCATAGGATAAATAAACAGCCACCACGGGAAAAATGAGAAAAACAAGATCGTAAAAATAAGAACGGATCGTAACATCCAACCTTTAAATCTAGGCACGACACTAAAAGGGAACACTAGGTAATAAAAACGATTAGCTGGCAAAAGTAAACTCGTATTCTACCATGACAGGAAATGGCGACCGTAGGACAAAGCACTGACTTGCACGGACAGGGCTCGGAAAAATTCTTGGCCGATCACGAAATCTCAACCCATCGAATAGGCGAAGCAGAAAACAGGGAAAAAATACACATTAGAATAACAAACAAAGTTAACGGGAAAGACAAATTAGAGCATAAAAACAGGACAACTACAGACGGAAGACATAAGAAGGCAGAAAGATTCATGAACACGGTACAGGGACTTCTCCCATGGAGTTTAAGAAACAAAGGCCCCGCAGCATTCAAAAACGAGTGTAACGGTGGCATAACACACACACTTAGAAAACTCATTGACCCCGATAACAGAAACCCAATAGGGATACTTTCAGATGATCAAACTCTCGAAGAAGAGGAGAAAGTATGGGCTGATATAACAAGCGTACTTTTGAGGAAGAATATAAGGTATCTGCAATTGTTGATGAACAGGGCAACCGCATAGACGGCGTTTGAAAATAGGACAACGGTTTAAGAGAGACCTGGTGACCTCGGCACAAACAATACAAGATAGATTACCAAATAGGACCGAAATAATGACGCAGAAAAAAGTTGCCTCGATCCACGAGTAGGGACCGCAACGCAATACAGAGAGGGGCTGTTTAACGGAGATCCAATAAAACAACATCTTTCTGAACAAATGGTGAGAACAGTGGGTAAAAGCATAGGGCCCGACTACGAAAAATCATTCCTGGGTACACTAGTTAATAAATTGCGGGGACGAGCAGCGGCCCAATTTGCCACATGCATAACACAATATGACACAATAGAAGACTTTCTATACGAGCTGGTAGACATATATGGAGGTTTGGAGCACGTAGACACATTCATATCAAACCTTAAGCCTAACAGCAGAATCAGCCAAGAGATCAAAAGATCAGAGATCCAGGGATACCGTAGAAAATACGATGACAGCTGCTGAAACGATAGAAAGAGTGAGTAAGGAAAAGAAAAACAGTGACAGTAACCAAGAAATGACCGAGCCAAATAAAATGTAGGTGGGCGAACATCAACGACCAGCTACTTTAGGTAGTAAAAAGGGTGGCAGGAAAATAAACAACGACGAGCAGATTAATGACTCGCCACCGGTAGAAAAGCCACTAGGATAGAGCAGCAGGCTAAAAAGAAAAGTCAAAGCGATACCTGTGGATTCGACAGACATCTTTTAAGCGAAAGTTTCTATGAATATCAAGTGCCAAGATTTTGATGGAAAGCCAGTAGTAAGAATCTATGCATGAAAATCCGACGCCACCACAATTCGACAAAGGGGCGTACCGACGGGAAGTACAGACGTGGACCATATGGAAATGAGTGAAGAAGAACACGCAAGAACTCGAAAAAGCGGGACAGGTTGTGCGGAGATGCATAAACTACTCGAGATTGTTGATGTACCCCGCGATGGAGGCTATTTTCTTTACGTTCTCATACTCCTATATGGACAAAAAATATCAACGGCTGGACTCCGAAAGGCCCTACTACAATCGAAATGGTTATAGAAATGTATAGACCCCAAAGGCACAAAAATTATCTTTAACGACAGGGATATGTTTGGCGACGGGGAATGCGCTTTCATTTTTTTCCAAGAATAGAAAGAAAACATATGTATACACTTCTATGCGACACCGGAACTTACGATTTACCAACATTTCGTCGGTAAAGAGGGTTAACAATTTAAAAATATATATCTTGAGAAAGAACACTATCAAGCACCACTTGAGAAAGAGATGAATGAAATCTTACAACCAATAGACGAGTCAAGCGGTGATGAAAATCAGCATGATCAAGAAAAGGAGGATAATACGAATGGTAGCAGCAGTTCCAAATACAATGCAGATAATAATAACCAATCAGACAGTAAAATTAACAAGGATTTAGAGGGTGAAATTCGAGACCATAGAGGAATTGAAAGGGATAGGGACGACGCAGAGGAGACGGTAGCAAAAGTACAGGAAAAGCGATCGCTCCCACAACCGAAACCTCCACCACCGCCGGACCATAAAGGGGCATCAGACCCGTCGCCATCAAAAAACGATGGGGGGAAAGCACCCGAGGAATGCAGGTTACCTGTACCGGAACCCTCTCCATCACGAGAGCCACTATCATCACACAACTCACAAAGCTCGTCCAATTCATCCTTTGCATATCATAAATCAGAGAGCGAGAGTACAGGATACATGCCCTACAAACTACTTTTCGGACAGAGAGCCCGCATACCATCGAACTTTAAACATCAACGAGAGGACTCAAAGTATGACAAATATGTCGAACAAATCGTCGAGTTCCTAATGGAAATGCTTACCATGGTAGCCATGAATCAAGTGCAAGCTAAACTTTGTTCCAAATACTTGTATGATAAAAACTTCAATACTAAGTTCTTTATGGAAGGTGAGTCCATGTTTGTCCTCAAAAAACCATCAAAAGGTAAATACGACACACAATACGAAGAATCGTATGAAAAAACAAAGATTAACTATGCCAGGAAAAGTGTTAAACTACAGCGAGGAGAAGGAATAAGGGTAGTACACGTCGATAAGAAGAAAATGGCTTGCATACTAAATGCTCCTCGTCAAGATGGAGACGCATAAATAATAGAGACGTGGGATGTTGTAAGACAAAAAAACACAGGGAAAAAAATACAATAAGGGATGGATCCAAGAAAAATGTTTTCATTGCAAATAATAAAAAATCGCAAACAATCGATGGGACAACGCGTTTTTACTTTCCATCTATCAGCGTAAGAAAACCCTTAAGCACAAATATACGAGTACGACAGAGACATAAAACAAATTGCAAAATTTCCGACAGAGACAGGGAATGTAACCTCTCCCCTTTTTTTTTCAATTTTTCACAGCCCTGGAACAAGCCACAAAAAATACCCATCGAACCCTTTTTTTACGAACATTCAACGAAAAAAATCGTAGTATTAACCTAGAGTTCCACAATAAATTTAATTCTTATTCGAGTGTATTGGGAAATAGAAACAAAAGAGAAAGTTGATGAAATTTTTTTTCTAATAACCGCATAATGGCAGTACCCAACATGCGGGGTAAGTTAATCATTAAATGGTCAATGAGTTTATATTAAGCCACCCTTAAATTATTTGTTGGTTTACATTACCATCTCTTCCATGAAATAATAGCAAGGAGGTGGAGCATGGATGAAAAAAATAATGTCAAAAGATACAATAATAGAATGAAAACAAAATCTAGTGATAATACCGAGATAAAATATTAAGTATAATATACATATTACTGTAATCACGATAACAGCATCCAAAACGTAGGAACATCATGTAACTTACACATACAAAAAAAATATAGAAAAAAGGTGTTGTTACATAGAAAAAAAATCAGATGAAATGGAAAAAAATATGATTTAGATAAAAAATAACATAGTAGAGGACATCAAAAAATAAAACTCGGTTATAGGAGCATGACTGTTTTTGATGTCCTCTACTATTCAGTACGACAAAGGAGCAAGTGCTTGGGAGTTTACATCAATAAAAAATAACAAATACAAATGTGATTAGTGGATTTCAAAGAATGTGTAAAAAGTTAAAATTAAGATTACGAAATAATGATAATTATTATAATCACTTTAATTTACAAATATTACATTGGGTAATAACGATATTTTCACATAGATATTATTTTATATATTATTTTATTATCCACATCGAGAGTGTAGAACTCCACGAGGCACATGCAAAAACTCCCGAGAGCGGCCAGCCACTAAGCTACTGCACACAAGTATTCGACTCGTGTGCCTGCAGAGACGGTGGTGCTCGTCGCCTTGCTGCTAAATCCACTTGCTTATTTTTTCGTTCTTCGTATCCCGGTGAGATCATCGCAGATAATTCTAATTTTATAAAAAGCATTGTTCAATATTCTTTTTCTTTGAATAAATTTAAGTGTAGAATACAATTACTTGGAACTCAGCGTATTTATTTCAATAAGCTGACTCCTGTTTGTCCTCAGTCGCGAAAGAATCTTCTTGCGCCTTGTTCTTCGTATCCACCGGGATACGAAGAACGACGAAAAAAGAAGCAAGTGGATTTAGCGGCAAGGCGACGAGCACCACCGCCTCTGCAAGCACACGAGTCAAATAATCGTGTGCAGTAGCTGAGCAGCCAGCCACTCTCGGAAGTGTTTGACCGTGCCTCCTAGAGTACGAGACTCTTGAGGCATGTTTGATTCGCACGTAAAAAAGGTAGTTCGCCAGCGCGGGACTTGTGTTAATTACGGGTGTAGGAGGTAACCAGGTCGATCCAGGCCGCGGCGGCAGATCGTAGGAACCACGCCGAGAATCCCTGAGTGTGCATTGCACGCCAGCAAGGCAGCACGCATTTCTCAGGTTAAGCTATCATGCTTTAAAGAACCGCCCCATTATAGTCACAAAAAAAGTAGCAAGTCAATCATTTTTCTCGTTACTCTAAAAATTTTCAACACGGAGATACATCACATATTATTTCCTTGCATTTTATAATTTCTTGAAACGTAAATATCATTAATTTACGTTATGTTTTAGTGGTAATCTGGATGATCAGTCCTTATGGCATATAATTAACGTGTCAAAGTTGATTATATTAGTGTTGTATCGAACCAAATAGTCGTAAATAACGGTTCATCGATAAATAAACAAGTGCTTGCTTTTATATTTCATAATATTCGAAGACTCAAAAATATCATTTATGAAAGCGCACAATTAGCAATAGAAAAATGCATACTTTTTTGAAAGAAGGCTCGTTTTCTGACTCAGGAAGCAAAACAATGTGTCGCCAAAATCAAATCTAAGTATGAGAATTGAAAAAATACTCTTAGAAGTGCTTCACGCAAATCGGACGCAAAAAAAAAGAAATAAGAAGAGTATGATGCTAGCTTGAAAAAATTGTTTGACATTGCCAAAGCAGATGCTCTTACAGTTATGACTGATAAATCAAATAAACAGTTATTACTGCAACAACGAGGTGAATATTATGCATTTTCTGTTTTGAATTTTATCAGACAGCATGCTTCCAAATCTTCCTTAAACATCATTTATCATTCCAATACTAAAAATTTACTATTGTCTGTGAATAAATCTAACGTTGACATTCCATTCAAAGACATATTAATCTTAAAACTTTCATAATTTTAATTTTTCACAAAAATTTATAAATATTTAATCAAAAACATCCGCGTTCTATTGTATATTATAATAAAATATAAATATTCTTTCATCAAATTTTAAAAAAAAGTCAAAGATAGTTTTTATGTATCTGTTAAAATCAGATTTATTTTGCATTTTGTATGCCTAAAAAAAGATTATATTTTTAAAGTATGATTTTTAAAATATAATTTTTTTTTGGAAAATAAATTGCTGCAATAAGATTGTTTTGTTCAAATCATTGTTTAAATTTACTACTTTAATGATAATAAATTATTTAAAAATAATTATTTATCAAAAATGGTAGTTTTTTGGATTATTATCAGATGATTCACATGAAGCAGTATTAACATTATCGCCCATGGAAATTGACAATGAAATTTCGAATGTAGAGGCCGAATATACTGTAGATGTAGACGATAATAAAATAAAACAAACACCGAAGGAGGTTACATCTAGGTTAGCGCTAGCTACAATAGGTATACATTTCATGTAATCGATGGCACTTTATTAGCTTTATAGTTCTATCAATGTATTATGAAATTATTTATTATTTTACTATTATTTTTTAAGTTCTTATATTTCATGAGCTTAAAATATAAAATTTGTGTTCCTTCATTTTTGGACGATCTTGATTAATTGATTGGACCAGAGTCGGAGTCTCAGCCTTCTCAAAATACACCTTTTGGAAAAAGGAAAAGTACAGAATTTATTATTACTTAAAAGCTTGCCACTGTACTGGAAAGGTGTAAAATAAGCAAACGAGATGCAATGCACTTGTTGATGGCCATTGCAGAAGCTTAAAGAGTCGATACTCGGAATTTGATTCTTAATGCTACATCGATCCATAAAGCTCGACAAATATACCGCAAAAACTAATACGAGGAGATAAAAAAATATGTTCCACAAATATTTTTTAATACAGCAAACACCATACACTGGGATAAACAATTACTTGCCCAGCTCCTTTGTACAGAAATTATTGATAGGCGAGATTTAATAGTAACGAATGATTCAGAATAGCAAAATTCTAGGTGTTCCAAAGATTCAGTCATCTACTAGAAAAAATCAGGCTCAAGCTGATTTCGAAAATCTCATAGACTGGAAAATATTGGAAAAACATCAGGACCTAGCACTCGATTTTTCAAAATGTTCGAAGATTTTTGGAAAAAAACGGATAAAAATCAATATGACATTGGAGTTTCAGACAGTTTCGTTTTAAAGGCTGTTCAGGATGTCAAAGAACAAATTTAAACTTTTTCTTCTGAATGATTGAATATAAAACAGATTCGTAACGATTACTAAGAATTTTCAGAATTAGTAGTGACTTTTCTTGGAGGGAAATCATCGAAAAATTATAATTTTTATCTATCTGGACCCGTACATCACGCTAGGTGTATAGCAATATCTATCAATTGTTTGAAAATTTTTCTGTTTAGAAAAAACTTTTAAAAAGATAATAAGGATAATAACGTGAGATACAGAGACGTTTAAATATTCATTATAAGAGTTTATGTTCTAGTTTGGTTTGCAGCACCGATTGCTGCCAAAGCATCACGTCCAGACCTTAATTTCCTAAAAAATGTATACTATAATAAAACTATTGATAGGAAGGTATCTGAGGTAGCTGTGAAAAAGTTCGTTCGACGTTTATGGTACTTTACCCCGGAGTAGGCGGCTTTATCATTTTTTGATGATGAAATTTCAGTGGAAGATAAGCGTAAATTGATCGATGCTTTGAAATCAGACAATAAAAAATTTGTGTAAAAAACTATTTCTTGGTAATCAAAACTCTGTGAATGACTTGGTTGAATCAAGTACACCTGATTCTCTGTGTAAGGAATCCTTACACTTTTATAACCGATTAAACATTAATACAGCATTCTTGTCAAAAGATCCTATAAAATGGATTAATCAACAAAATTATACTAAGGGCTTACAAATTGTTCAAAAATTAAATGTTGTCAACGGTGTTGTGGAGAGAGGGGTTAAATTGATGAGCGAATTTAATATAATAATGACAAAAGATGAGCAAAAACGACAGTATCGAATGCTAATTTTAACCGATTATCGTAGCTTTTCCCCACTTGTAACAGTGATGATTTGATATAATGTTAAGAAATGAATAAAACTTCTTTTTAATTAAAAAACAACAATAAATAATTTTTCTCCGAAATTCGTTTTTCATTAAATCCATAACTCTTCTCTATTGACTCATATTCATTCATGATGTGTATCTTACTCGAAAATCTTCAAGAATGTTAATGTATAATTAACACGTGTAAAAACGTTTTATTAATAAATATATACAACGTAGTATTAAATATTGAGGATGCAATTTATTTTTAACATTTCTTAACATGGAAGATGTTTCTGAATTTTTAAAACTAAAAAAATTTATATATTAAATTTGTTATCTTCAATCATCACGTTAAATTTATATATTATTATTAACAATAGGATTGTTAATAAAGTAATAGTCCTTTATTCTATCTTTTGCCTCAAAGATTATTAGTTTAAGAGACTATTGTATTGAATTTTTTGCAAATAATCGCTTATCTAGTCCAAATACGCGTACCAGCATTTCGCATGACTTCGAATAATCCTAGCCATGGGTGAGAATCATCTATTTTGATTTCAAAAAACTTTAAATTGTAAGTATCTACATCCATTTTCCAATAATTATATTTAGAATACTCTTTGTAACCAGCCAGAATCATCATGACAAATGCTATCGTCTGTTTTTCCTCTTTTTTCCGATTATTTTGTCATTTTTTGCAATTTTTTGCTTGTAACTCTAAATCTTTAGCAGATTGACAAAAACTCATGATTTTATTCGCTCCAAGGGATAAAAATATATGGAATTGTGTACATGCAATTGTTAGATTTGACAATTTTTAATAGTTTTATGAATTATACACAATTTCAGTAATTTTTCTCATGTAAATCCCATAAGAAACTTTAAGAGCTGTGCGGCACGGGAAAAAAAGATCAAATGACACTTATTTCGGTTTCCGCATAATTTTTTAGAAAATCAGAACTGATTTTTACCTGGCCAGACGAGAAAAAAGAAAAAGAAATTAACGACCACTTTAGCCTCCATGCATGGCAATACTCTCTGCAGAGCTGAGGTGGTATTGCGTATCTTTTTTTGTCTATGTTATAACGTGGGGGAAAAAGTTACACATTGGCCTTAGGGGTGGAAGTAAGTAACATTTTTTTCAGTACATCGCCTATGGTAATAACATTCGGCTCACAAGCTGAAAAACAGTTGTATACTACCAGCCCTAGGTGTATGTTATAGGCAAAATCTTAAAAAAAAGTTACAAATTTTTATAGTGGTGGTAGTGCTTCTCCTTTTCAGAGTGCTTGTTGTGATATTTACCAGTCTTGTGGGTCAGATACGTGTGGTATATCATATACCATGGAGCAGGGCTAACGTCACCTGACCTCGGCGATGGCACACTTGAAAGGCTGCTTGTGCTGACGCACCAGTGAGCTATTCTGCTGCTGCTACTGCTGCTGCTGATGGTGGTTATGGTAGTGCCAGTGCTGTTGACTACTGGACTTTATTGTCTGCTGCTACTAGTGGTTATGCTGGTTTAGGTGCTGTTGACTGCAAGATTTTGTTGTCTGCTGCTGATGGTGATCGGTGTTGTGCGCGTTGTTCTGATCAGTCGTTTTCGTCGGGTCGTCGTCGTCATCGTAGTTGTTGTAGTTGTTGCAGTGGTTATTTCGTCAATTTTGACGCTAATCTTGATCTGGCGCTAATGTATGAGTCTTACGTCACAGTTAGTTAGAGTGATCGTCGTCGCCGGGTCAAGCTTGACCAAGGTGGCCTGTAGCTTTAGCGCGTATATTCTGCCTACTTGATCCACTGTACTTACGACACACGATTGGCCCACAGGTGAACTCCAACACTTTTATTTTGGTCTTGGGTCTTCTCAGTAAAGTGTGTTGTAAAAGAATTTCGTCAACAAAATAAGAAAATCTAAAAACGTGACTAGATAGAAATTAAAACCGATGATATTGTGATCTAGAAGTATGAACCTATAGCTTTACCATACTGCATATGATTACGTTATGCTTACGCTGAACCTGACCGTCGGGCGCTAGGCTCAAAAGTCCAGATAGCGCGCAGCGTCGTCCAAATAGTATTGAGTGTGGGGACGTCACCTAATTAGGCGCCAAAGCACGAGGCCATCCTCTAGTAACTTATGGTGATGCAGGGGTGTAAGGTTTTTTCAGTACATCAGCTTATGGTTATAACATGGGCTCAGAGCTGAAAAAAGTGACGCACAACTACCCCAACGCTGTTACTGTGTGACTTTTTCGTTGGATTTGGACAAACCAATTGTCTTATTAATTGCTTCTTGAGACGTCCAAAAGACATAGTTAGGTTGGTGCCAAGTCAACGAAAAAGTGACAAAGTACGGCCCCAAGGGTAAAATTGTCTAACATTGCTTGCTTCTACTTTGCGTATCTAGACATAACATTTCCCGACATAAAGGCATATTACAGTATCTTTAAGACAGAAATTCGTTGCTCTAATTAATTATTCGAAGCTAGCAAAAATTACGCAATACGACCCGAAGAGAGGCTTCTCATCTGTAGGGTGGTTTAAGTTACTTTTGAGGTAGTTTTTTTACTGATCCACTGCGCATGCGCAGAAACCAATTTTTGTCCAAAATCAGTGAAAAAAACTTTCCTTAACGTTCTAAATAAAAAAATGGGTCACGCTGCGTGCGTCAAGTTATTTGTAATACGTCCAATGAAAAATATGTCCTGAGACGGAAGTTGAATGTTATACGTATACATCAGCCAGGTTACATGTGATCACTCTGTTCCGCTATAACCAATCTAATGAATTATTAGATTAACATACTTACAGCCATAGCCCAAGAAATATATTATATTTGGTACGTTCTAATCGAGAGTCTAGGATCAGTCTCGGGCATCACGATATTTGGAATACAACGTGCAGTTATACAATGGGTACCCTTACAGGCTCGAAGAACATCGTAGTACAACTGGAATTTAAAAGCCCTAAAGGAAAATTATAATTCACCCTTGCCCTCACTATGTTTACTCAGGGTGCTTGTACACGAAGACTGAAACTTGTCAGACAGACCAATGGCGAGTCGCTATAAGTTCCTTCTCGAAACTATCGGAACTTATGGTAACTCACCCTTGGCCAGTCGGGCAAGTAGACATGACTTTATGATCTACATTTTTATGCTTCATTGTACAAGTGGATAATTTTACAATACGCTCGAAGATATAATTCGATTTTTTCATAAACAAGTGCGTTACGGGCTGTTATAAAACGATCTTTTAATCGAGATTAAAGTGCGTTGGATGAAAATCATACTTTCTTAGATATTTTGACGATCATGTGACTGTCAAATCTTATTTTAAAAATTCCATCTTCGTAATAAACAGAAGTCTCACAGGCTTTAAAGGAAAAGATAAATAAAAAAATTTTCAAAAAGTTCTTGTGAAATATTCATGACATAGTCCTTAACACAAAACTTTTTATGAAGAAGAAAATTTTTTTTCCGATTGCCCCCTGCGCGCTTCACGTACCAACCCGTTAACTTCATGCACTTAAAAAACGACATTATGTATAAAATCATTTTTATATTTATTTAAATTATTTCTCTTACATTTAAACGTTTTTCATTTCATTATTACTTTCATTTTTTTTAAATCTACCGATACTAATTTTATGACCTTTTAAATAAAGATATCTTGTTCTTAGTATAGACATATTTTGCGAGAGATTGATAAACATAAATGAAGAGATCCTTTAATTTTTATTGTCTATCCTGATAAGATAAGTTAACGCATACGATATTTGTTATTATTTTATTTCTTTTATATATTAATTCATATGCTTTGACACTTATAATTAGCAAGACTTAAATAATTATTTCTTCGGTACTATTGAAATTTGATCAATCCTTGAAATGATTCTCCGAACGACCGAACTGTTTCTTATTTTAATTTAATACACTTTTATAATTATCAAGTCAAACTCTATAAGATATTTATAAGTTTTACGCGACAAGAACACTGTTTACTCTCACAAGATAGCGTTTGGGAATCTTCTAGGGGATAGTCTCTAGTTAACCCCCGGTTGTCACCAAAATCTTTTATAAGTATTATGAACTAGTCCTCTCCCGTAGAGCAGTGGTCCATAAAACTTCTCTATAGCCTATCCTGTGCTAGTCTATTACTATATTACGTACCATAGAGGACAAGTTTAGGTTTATCTTTTGAAAGTCCAATTTAAAATAAGATGATTTTATTACGCAGGCATAAATACATAAATGCTTGCATAGTCTTATGTTAAGTAAATCATTTTTCGAATGGAACTTGCGCACGGTTTAGCGCTTGTCTGCCGCCTCAAGATTCCCGTACAAATGCCCGAATCCACTCGCCCGAAGCAACTGCAGCCCGAATGGACATTTGCCCGAATTGAATTTCACCCTAACTTTTTTTTCCCGAATGACTTTAACCCGAATCCAATTGCCCGAATAATCAAATACCCGAATAATTTTTAATTTGTTTTTGAAATTTTATTTGCATTTTTAATGCGTCATATTCTTTTCAATCCGTCTCTATGGTAACTAACCATTGACAGTTAATTTTTCCGTCAGTTCGAAATTTTTCGTAAACCGTAAACTACATATAAGAAAATACTGATGATGATGATGATGATGATGATAGTAGAGTGCTTGTGTTTGCGATGCGCCGAAATTTGGAGTTATTGTGTAACTGTTCCATATGGTTCATGGATGGAACCTTCAAGTTTAATCAGTGTAATTTAGTAATTAACTAACTATTTTTTTTTCATTTATTTATTTATTTACTTATATTTATTTAAAGGTTGCTCGAACAATTTCTACACAAGTTTACACGATTCTCGGCTTCTACAAACCTAACGTAGGATCTGCTGACGGAGTTGCACTGCCGTTTGTTTACGCACTTCTGTCTTCCAAAGAAAGTGCGCAATATACTGCTGTTCTTCAATCTGTTCGAACAAGCTATAATTCGCTCTTGCACGACAGTTTACCCTAATGTACCAGTCACATGCTGTTTCTTTCACCTAGGGCAATCTATGTATCGCCGAGTTTAAGTGGAAGGATTGCAAGAAAAATATAACAATCACACTAATCGCAGTATAAAGCTACAAGTTCATATGCTGCTATCTCTTGCTTATGTTTCCTTACAAGAGTTGACGCGCTACTTCAACCTTTTCAAAGACAATGCAGCAGATGAAGTCATGCCTATAGTAGATTACTTTGAGCTTAATTACGTTACTGGTCGTCCGAGCAAAGGTAGAAGGCGTGCGGTCCCTCCACGTTATCCACCTCCAACGTGGAATCAACATGAGGTAGCTTTACACGGATCGCACAAGACCAATAACGCAAGTGAAGGTTGGCACAATAGGTTTCGTCTTGTCGTCGGTAAAGACCATCCGGATTTATACTCGGCTCTAGCGGAATTCCAAAAGGAACAAGCGGATACAGAAATCAGTCTTGCAGAGCTGAGTTTGGGAAAAAAATTGAAGACGGCTCCAAAGAAAAAGTGGTTGGAAT
>JAPYYV010005323.1:0-15532 GCA_030522625.1 Copidosoma aretas | reverse complement strand
AGTTTTGGAAATATCGGTAGTGGCTATGCTAGCTTAATATCAAGCCAGCATATCCATTGTTTCTCGGAAACGGCAAGAGCAACAAAATCGGCTCTTGGGAAACAAATTAGCAACAAATTAGCAACAAATTATCCACGAGTAATTTAGCACTTAAAATAACTCCAACGTGTTTTGGGGCTACGCCGATATCGTTGGCTCGTGCTCTCAGCGTGTATAGGCTGAGGCATCTGGTCTAGTCCGGTTCTCAAAGCAACATCTTAAAGCAACAAATTAGCAACCCATTGTGTTTCTCAAACACATTTGAAAATATCATTAGTTTTGGAAATATCGGTAGTGGCTATGCTAGCTGAATATCAAGCCAGCATATCCATTGTTTCTCGGAAACGGCAAGAGCAACAAAATCGGCTTTTTGGCAACAAATTAGCAACAAATTAGCAACAAATTATAGTATTTTTAGCTTTGCGGCCTTATGATGTGGCTATGCTAGCCTAACAGACATGAGATTATGTTAGAAATGTACGAATTGTAGTATAAATCAGTACTTTTGCGATATTTAAAAACAATAAAAAATTAATTTTGTTAAATTTTATGTCCAAAAAGTAAGCAAAAATGATTAGAAAAATTCGAACTCTAGGTTTGTATTCAAGCAGTTTGAGGTTATGTTTGAACTGTAACACCAATATGTACGCTCTCATATTCCACTATTCATACGTAAAGTAAATTATCAAAATCATTTTTGTGCTAGATAAGCGAAAAGTATTCAAACAAAAGTATCTCAAGATTATTACTATAAACTTTTAAGGTTGTATGTGGTCTATTAATCTTTTTTTAACGTGACAGTACTTATCTTGTGTATTGTACAGAGAGCAATATGTTATTACAATAGTGAAAACAAATAATATGTGAAAGCGTACATAAAAGAGTAATTAAAGGTTGTTATTGCAGTATTTTTAGATTATGCTCTGAATAAATCTATTTCTTCCAAGCACCAGTATTGTATCCAATACCATGAAAAGAGTTTTTACAACTGTGTAAGCAAATCACAACGGGGACCTAAGACAAAACCATAATTAAATGTTAATATTACAGTATTTAAACGTTATGTTTAAATTGTAACTGTTATTTATGTGCACTTATTATTTACTTGTATTGAATACAGTTAAAAGTAATCTTCTCATTTTTGTATGTACAAAAAACAAGCGAAAACTGTTGGAAAAAATGTAATTTAAGATTATAACTACAATGTTTTGGAGTTATATTTAGACTGTCATACATTTTTAACTTGCCATTGCCTCGCTTACGTCAAAAGTATTGAATAATACGATTTTACATTTTTTTGAAACCAATATGCACTAATATGCATCAGTTTTGGAATCATTTTGGATGCACAGACAAAAGAAATCTTCACAAATTAGTAAGCCAAAAAATAAGTACAAATTAGAAGGAAATACATATATGACCACGTCCATAAATAACGAGCCAGCAAGAGCGCGCACGGCACACAGTAGGATAAAAATGTTTCTTTTGTGTCGAAATCGTAAATCTCGAGATAAAAATATGGTAGACTAATAAAACTTTTTTGGATCTTTTAGGTAACTTGATAGAGACTATAGTGAAATACCCCATTCCTGTTGAATAGGCAATTTAATCGTATTAGGTGTGTGGAAGTGTAAGGGTGGGGGAATGACGTCATGTGGGCGTGTTGCGTGAAATATAACGAGAGGTACGATCGCGCATGTTGGCGTTCACGACCGCAGCGGCCACGGCGCGCGAGGTGTAAAAGTGGGGAACGAAACGAAGAGGGCTGAGGAACACGACGACAGAAGCAGTTGGTGGCCGAAGAATACGATCCCCTTGAACCCTTGTCTTACCTCCGGAAGCGTACTCCTAGAGTACGTAAGGAAGAACATCTCGATTATTTATTAATCAATCTATAGGGCTCTTCAACCGTGCTAAACAAGGTATTTGCGAGATTGTTCTTTCGGATTCTCCGATTTCGGTGTTCCCGTATGTTGTTTGTCGGATTGCTAGTGTTCCGAAGTGTTGTTTGTCGATTGTAGTCACGTTAGTTTACAAAAGAAGAAAGTACTTATGGGAGTCGTCAACCCTTGCATGATTCGCGTTCCGTGATAGGCGAATTGATGATCATGCTACAAAGTTAAATTGCCATTTTAAATACTTGCTAAATTTTGAGTGACACCGAACCAATAAATACCTTCTAAAATCATACAGTGCTTTATAAAAGTATAAGTAGATAAAGAGCACGATCCCATGCTAAATTTGTTTATGAATAATTACAATTGAAATAAAGGAATAAGTCACATGTTTATCCAGAACCCGAGTCCAAAAGGTGTATTGTCGTGTAATATTACTATTTATCAACCAAAGTAATCATATACATAAATCATTGATTAATCGTTTTTTTTTAAGACAAAGTAGATTTTTTTTATTTATTTTTTATGTTAATGTGTCAAGGAGGAAAAACTCCTAACGAATTAGTGAGACACATGTGATTTTTATTAAACTTTTAACTACAATTCGTAGTAATAACAAAAATTTACTAAATTGTCAAAGTGAGATTGTTTATGATAATTACGATAAGAAGAAACCTCATATGAGGCGAGTTGATCATTTTAGATTGGAGAGTGCAATTCGAAGTCATACATCTAAGGCATGCGTACTAGTGGTAAATTAGATTTGGAAATAGGCGAATGTAATAAGAAAGGAATACGACGAAAAATAAAGTCAAGTGAACAACAGTTTGTTACCATGATCGCGGTTCGTTTTCATACTTATTTTGCTTACCTATAGTGTTTTGTTTTGTTATTGACCTTCGGCAGCAACGGTCCAAGACGGTAACTATTTTTTCATATTATTCTTCCATGCGTTACTAAGTTGTTATCAAGGTTTGTCATGTGTGTAGTAAGGCATAGGCGCAAAACTAAAAACTTTTACTTGGTAGTGTTTGTGTCATCCAATTGGAAATATTGCGAGAATAAATCTATGTCTGACCTAGAGCATAATATTGACATTTGTCTATCAACTTGAGCATTGTACATTTGATTTTGTACTAAAATCTTGAAACTACATTTCCGTTACGATTCATTTATCGGCCGTCACCTCGCCCCGCTGTCCTACACTATTATTTTACGCAGTCAAATACAATTTTTATGACGTGCGCGTTCGCTAGCCAGATCCTGCCACTCTCACCCCTTGATAAAAAAACGAACGCTTGCAATAGAAAAATCATGAAAAACTTCTTTCAATACTTCCTAACCTCAAAAAAAGAGTAGAAATAAGGATTTATCACCCTGAAATTTAATATTTCTTCAGATACTATTCTAATTTAAAAAACATTACATTTATAACATCGTCAATCATGTGATGGATGTAAGATATATTAATTCTTCTTTTAGGAGCTCGTGGGTAATTTAATAAAAGATGGAAGGAAATCGTAAAAAACTTTATCTGGTTACTCCCAAACCTTTAAAAATAGTAAAATTAGTTATTTTCTTCTGAAATCTATCTGTTGTTACAGTTCCTTTTTTTCCGACAATTTCACCTTTAACAATGACTTTTAATTATAATCTTATCTTATCACGTACTATTTTAAATCAGTTCATTTTAAAAAGTGTAAAATCTGTACTTGAAAATCACGTTTAACGTTTCGTTATTACATTTTCTATTTTTTCTAATGCAATAATTTTCAAAAGTCACCGACTGACATTTAGTTATGGATAATGTTGTTGAATTACAAATTAAGTATTATCCATAATTTCGATTTGTTTTAACCTAAATTAAATGCTAAAATTACACAAACCTATTCAAAAATTAGATTTGATTTTGTAATATGCTGCTTGTATTTATAGATAAAAAAAATTTTTTTATGGAATTATGTTGCTTACACATACTCTATTGGGCGTTGCAATAGACTTTTTTTTAGAAAATATAACCTTTCGATCTCGTAAGCATGTTAATCACAGATAGAAATACTATTTCAAATCTCGACTTGCTTATGGTACGTAAAAGATCGAGTCATCGAAATTAATGTAGAAGTTTAAATCATTTTACTCTTCGATATTTTTTCTTTATTGCATGTGTAATTTTTTCCCGAATTAATTTTTATCAAAGTAAACAAAACGATTTTATGATTGTTTTTTTTTTTTAAATAAACGAAGAAATAATGTTTATCAAATAATTTCCTGATATATTAAGATATTGGTCTTAAGTTTCTGAGTTTTTATCATCATGTTTATTATTGCTGTCACTAAAATTATAATTAGGTAATGAATAACAGACATACGTTTTTTAAATAAATTTGAAATATAATTCTATCCAACTTTTTATTAAAAAACTTTTTAACCTTAGGTGGAAAAATATGATGCTGATGTTCCTTTATCCTGTCATCTACGTAGACCATTAATATCTTCGGATCTGACATGTACGTTGCACGATTGAAGGTGTATAAAAGTCGATGTTCTCGTGTATCTTGACGAGTTCGGTGTATTAAATAATGTCTGCGTTATTTATAGAAACACATTCGCATTTTCTTCAAAGAAATTTATTCGTAAGGAGGCAGTAAATATATCATTATATCATACCTCATATATTTATGCCAGGACTTGCAAGCTTCTTCAGAATAGTAGGCCATAGGCATTGAAAATATTCTGGCTATGGAGCATCCGTGGATTAATAGCTTGTGCACAGTTAGACTAAGTCTTGTCCAAGGATATAGACTGTAGTTCAGCTTGTAAGTTTCTAAACAGAATGATTCCAGCTCGTAAAGTTTCCAAAACTTGTTGCTTTTAAAAGCCAGAATGAAAGTAGCAACACTGCGAACTAAAGTTTCGTCAAGACCTAAGGTCGCAGCAAATACTTCTGGTTTTCCAAAACACCTACGTGCAAGATTGCCGTTATTCGTCGTACCGTGACCTTGAACCACCTGATCTACCCTTACATTTAATGTAGTATGCAACTTAGCCTTTACTTTTCTTTCATGTTTCTCGATGGAATCTAATATTTTGAAAATAATGTGCTTATTTAAGTAAATATTTTTTTTCAAATTTATTAATTTACCTAACAGTTTGAAAATAATAGCTATGTAACTTAGTGTATGTCGATGAATGAATATAATATAAGTGAACACATGAATTATTTATCATTTAAAAATAAAATTTTAGCTCTAACATTTATTGTACATTAACGATTATAACAAAATCAAAAAACAACCAAAATTAATACCTTTTGCATCAGCTTTCTTCATCCACTGTTTATCTTTTAATCTATAAGATAGCCGTAGAAAGTATTCTGAACATTTAATTTCACAGTGAAGTAGTCCTAAACCATGATTTACATTTTCCTCTTTTGGCGCGAATCCCAAGTTTGTGTTTCTAAAATTAGCATTCGTCTCACCGCGCATCGGGCATCTTGATGAAGCTGTATTATTTACCATGGCATTTAGACGTTTGCCATCAAATAAAGTAAGCTAGACATTGAAAATAACGTTTACTTTCTTATTATTAGGCAGTGTTAAAGATTGGGCCTTTAAATTTTTCAATTGCTCATTTAATTTTTTGTGCTCTCCACAAATAGCTTCACTATCTTCTTTTTCCATGAATAATCAAAGAAATCTACAAAATCTAATACTGTGAGTGGTAGGATTTATCCACAGACATTGAATGTTATTTAGACTTTTGAGCTTTATGATAATGAAATTGCTTATAAAAAGATAGTGATGTAACTCAGTTGCAAAATTCTCTAAATATTCATAACTCTGTTGTGGGTTCAGATGCCCTGAAGAGCTATCAAATCCTGAAGTAACTGAAAGTTCTGGGGAAAAAATGTTCAGTGATTATGCTAATATACATTATTGTTGTTTTTATTTTAAAAATTATGAAAATGTACGTTAATTAGTATCTGTATCCGGAATAAATATATCATATTTTATCTAAGTTCATGTTGCACAGACATAATTAACATGTGAATATATTTAGTCTTTGATAGCTTTAGTTTAATTGTATTTAGCTTACGTAACGAAATAATAAACAATTTTAAGTAAAAGTTTCCATACAGTTCTTGTAAAAATATAACAAAAGTGAAAACATACATATTCAAAGGTCGTCATTACAGCGAATTAGTTGTAAGTTAGTCAAAAAAGTTTATCCTGAACAGTGCTACTAAGTTGTTCAAGTATTATTAGAGTATAATCGACCAAAATTATACGGCTACTATTTACCTTATCTTTAAAACTCACATTTTCTTCACTGTTCAGCTACGGTCTCAGTCAAGCGTTCAGCCGTTTTATTTAACATATCTTGCAATGTTATAGATATCTTACCCTCTGATATGTGATAGTTGTTTGGTATACACTCTATTTTTCATCGGATATGTAAGGATAATTAATATGTATTTTGGAGTTTCTTGCATAGCTGTCCGATACAAGTTTTACATGTATAGGTCTTCTTCGAGTAATCTCCTAAAAAAAAGGCCGATCCAGACTGTTTTGTATGGCGTAGCTTTTGACAATCATAATTAAACGATTTATCACGTATAGCTGTATCTCTTTCACTTAATCTTGCTGCGAGTTGAATCACTTCATGGTCAAAATAAGAACTATTTAAATGTTCTTGTGCACGCCGATACTTCGCTCTTTTTTATACCTCATTGATGCCTTTTTGATGAACATATCTTCTTCCGGTATTTACACTTTTTTTATAATTTTTTTTGGGCGACCAGGTAGCCTTTTAAGTTCCACATTACAATCAAACTTATTTATTATAAACAATTTATTAAAAAAATAAAATTTTTTTATAGTTTTATTATGCAGAGATATCTCGAAAATCAGAATTTTTGAAAGACTGGAAATAAAACTTTCAACAGTTTATAGATAGCAAGAGGCTCGGCGCGATATCATACTTTTGTAATAATCACAGATTCCGTACTAAATGTAGTACCTTCTTCAGCAGTCAATTAATACTGCTAGCGTGGTGTCAGTTCTGGTAAATGGTTGCTAAAAAAAAATTTTATGTTTGATGAATAAGTTTTTAGTTCCACAAATTGGATAAAAATCTTATTGTAACTCATTGATAAGTTCATATGAATACTTAATAATACCATTTAACTAGATTATCAGTTAAGGTAACTAATTTATTTCTTCACCTATATACGCGGATCATTGCGTTGCAACTTGCACAATTTAACTGAGTAATTTTTCATAAATAAAAATTGACTTAAAGACGTTATTTTAAGTGAGATTATCTAATAAAAAGTAAATTGTAAAAAAATATAAATTTGTGAAAAAAAAACTAATTTTACTCTTTTTAATAATTTGGGAGCTATCGGTAGAAGTTTTCTAAGATATCCTCCCATCTTTCATTAAATTACCAACCAGCTCCTGAAAGTCGAATTCATCTATCTTATATCCATCACGGGAGAGACGAAAAATATTGAAAAATCTTTATTTCTACTCTTTGTTTAGGTTAGGAAATATTGAAAAAAGTTCGTTATGATTTTCCTATATTCTCTATGAAGTGACCTACAAGCTTAAAAAAGTTTCGTTGGTCTACCATATTTTTATCTCGAGATTTACGATTTTAAAAATGAAAAAATGTAAATTTTATCGGTTCAACTTGATTGATTAAACATTGAGGTTATGTTTTCGAAAGACAATCAATTATCAAAGTAAGAAATGAAAGACAGAGTGCAAAGCTTTGAATTAAAACATTTTTTGGAGTTTTGTTTCTCAAATTAGAATAGTATCTTAAGAAATATTAGATTTCAGGGTGAAAAATCTTCATTTCTACACTTTTTTTGAGGTTAGGAAGTATTGAAAAATGTTCATCATGATTTGACTATATTCTTTATTAAGTAACCCACAAGCGTCAAAAAGTTTTGTTAGTCTACCATCTTTTTATCTCAAGATTTACGATTATAAAAATAGAAAAAAACGATTATAAAAATGGAAAAATGTAAGTTTTATCGGTTGAACTCAATTTATTAAACATTAAGGTTATGTTTTCGACATATAAGTAATTATAAAGATGAGATATAATAGAAAGAGTGTAAAGCTTTGTCTTGAAATTGTTTTTGGAATTTTGTTTCTTGAATTAGAATAGTATCTAGAAGAATATTAAATTTTAGGGTAAAAAACTCATTTTACTTATTTTTTTAGGTTAGGAAGTATTAAATAAAGTTCTACATGATTTTCCTATATTCTCTATTAAGTAACCAACAAGCGTCGAAAAGTTTGGTTAGTCTACCATATTATTATCTAGAGATTTACGATTTTAAAAATAGAAAAATGTAAGTCTTATCGGTTAAACTAGATTTATTAAACTTTAAGGTTATGTTTTCGAAAGACTAGTAATTTCAAAGGTAAAAAAAAAAAGACAGTGTGAAGCTTTGACTTTAAACTGTTTTTTGAGTTTTGTTTCTCAAATTAGAATAGTACCTCAAGAAATATTAAATTTTAGGGTAAAAAATCTTTATTTCTACTCGTTTTATGAGGTTAAGAAGAATTGAAAAAAGTTCTTTATTTTTTTCTTACATTTAAGATTAAGTAAACTACAAGCAACAAAACGTTCTGTTAGTCTAACACATTTTTATCTGGAGATTTACGATTTTAAAAGTGAATAAATGTAGTTTTATCGGTTAAACTCGATTTATTAAACTTTAAGGTTATTTTGTCAAATGACAAGTAGTTATAAAGGTGAAAAATGAGAGACAGAGTGCAAAGCTTTGACTTAAAACAGTTTTTGGAGTTTTGTTTCTCAAATTAGAATAGTATCTGAAGAAATATTAGATTTTAGGGTGAAAAATTTTTATTTTTACACTTTTTTTGAGGTAAGAAAGTATTGAAAAAAGTTCTTTATGATTTTACCATATTCTTTATTAAGTAACCCACAAGCGTAAAAAAGTTTTGTTAGTCTACCATCTTTTTATCTCAAGATTTACCATTATAAAAATAAAAAAATGTAAGTCTTATCGGTTGAACTCAATTTATTAAACTTTAAGGTTATGTTTTCAAAAGACAAGTAATTATCAAGGTAAGAAATGATAGACAGAGAGTGAAGCTTTGACTTGAAACTGTTTTTGAACTTTGTTTCTTAAATTAGAAAAGTATCTAAAAAAAAATTAAATTTTAGGGTAAAAAATTTATTTCTACTCATTTCTTTAGGTTAGGAAGTATTAAATAAAGTTCAATATGATTTTCTTATATTCTCTATTGAGTAACCAACAAGCATCGAAAAGTTTTGTTAGTCTACCATATTTTTATCTCGAGATTTACGATTTTAAAAATGAAAAAATGTAAATTTTATCGGTTCAACTTGATTGATTAAACATTGAGGTTATGTTTCCGAAAGACAATCAATTATAAAGGTAAGAAATGAGAGACAGAGTACAAAGCTTTGAATTAAAACATTTTTTTGAGTTTTGTTTCTCAAATTAGAATAGTATCTGAAGAAATATTAGATTTCAGGGTGAAAAATCTTTATTTCCACACTTTTTTTGAGGTAAGGAAGTTTTGAAAAAAGTTCTTTGTGGTTTTCTTATATTCTCTATTGAGTAACCAACAAGCGTCGAAAAGTTTTGTTAGTCTACCATATTTTTATCTCTAGACTTACGATTTTAAAAATGGACAAATGTAAGTTTCATCGGTTAAACTAGATTTATTAAACTTTAAGGTTATTTTTTCGAAACACAAGTAATTGCAAAGGTAAAATATAATAGACAGTGTAAAGCTTTGACTCTAAACTGTTTTTGGAGTTTTGTTCCTCAAATTAGAATAGTACCTCAAGAAATATTAAATTTTAGGGTGGGAAATCTTTATTTCTACTCTTTTTTTGAGGTTAGGAAGTATTGAAGAAAGTTCTTTACTATTTTTATATATTTAAGATTAAGTAAACTACAAGCTACAAAAAGTTTTGTTAGTTTACCATATTTTTATCTCGTGATTTACGATTTTAAAAGTGGAAAAATGTAAGTTTTATCGGTTAAACTCGATTTATCAAACTTTAAGGTTATTCTGTCAAAGGACAAGTAATTATAAAGGTGAGAAATGATAGGCAGAGTGTAAAGCTTTGATTTTTAACTGTTTTTGGAGTTTCGTTCTTCAAATTAGAATATTATCTGAAGGAATATCTAATTTTAGGGTGGAAAATCTTTATTTCTATTTTTTTTTAAGGTTAGGACGTATTGAAAAAAGTTCTTAATGATTTTTATATATTTTCTATTACGTAACCTACAAGTTCCAAAAAGTTTGATTAGTCTACCAAATTTTTATCTCGAGATTTACGATTTTGACACAAAAAAACCATTTTTATTCCACTGTACGACGGTTTTCACCAAAAATACGCTATTTTTCTCTCGCTGTTAAGCTCACAGAAAGATCTAAAAAAAATCCAAACCTGTAAATCGCTAGATTTTTTCCTCGCATTTGTGATAGTGAGATAATTTTTTTTTCAAAGTACTAATTCGTGGGTTAGAACCGCACTTAAATGTTTACAATAATTCATTTCTATGAACGCCAGGGCAATCCCAAAATAATGATTACTAATCGAAAGATCAGGTTGATATCTATCGATTATGACTTATTTGAATTTGGGGAAATAAATTTCAGGCTTCCAACGATAAAAAAGACTAATCCAGGTCGGCACGCAAAACATGTACTGGACGGCCGCGGCGCGCTAAAGCGGCCTCTCGCTTTAGCTCGCCTTTATAAGTTATAAAAATATTTTTTTTAAATATTGAAATGATTCAAATTGATGGATTTTATCTCATCTTTTGATTGCTTTCTTTTATGTTGCGATCGAACACGTAGTTTGCACCTTAAAATACGATTAACCATTGAAATCTCAAATTTAATGCAAAAATATGGGCCATTCCATTACTTTTTGACAAAATCGTGCGCATGTGTTTACTGGATTTTGCTTATATTTTGATATGTTAAAGTACACTAAAAATTAGGGAAAATGCCATAATTTTCAACCTTTGAGGTGCTTTATAGCTCGAGATAGAGCAATTTAAATTTTGAAAAAAGTCCTATTATTGGTATTTTTTCGACTATTTTGAAAAATTTGCCAAAAACGGAATTTTAAAGAAAATTTACTTCAATATATTTTTTTTTTAATGTTGTGTTGAGTTTTATCAAAAAAAATTTCAGATCATTTTATATGAAAGGGGTTTTCCTACAAATCGAGACCTCAAGCGCTCTTTTTGCTATTTTTCGTCTCTATTAAAACTTGTGTATCTTAGGCCCATTTAAAATTGTTCAATTCAACTGTTGGCGTTTGGAAAAGCTGGAAAAACAAAAACAAACTAGCTTCTTAAAGTCAAAAAAATTTAAAATTCGCTGAGTTATGGCCATTGGAAGGTGTCAAAACAAGCGAAAAACGAGCTTTTTAACGATATTTGAACCATTATAACTTTTTTCTCTTGAACTTAATCTTGATGAAAATTAAATCAGATGTTCTTTAAACATAGAAAAACGAATGTTTATAACTTTTGCTTTGTGTATAAAACTGCTTTTGACTGTTTTAGACCATCATTATACATAATTTTTTGCGTTCAAGTCAAGCAACCCACCACACGCTTGAAGCCTACTTTTAGAATCAATCTATTATTAATATGTATTTCTTACAGTTGAATCTCAAAATGTATGTAGAGACCTATAATTTGCTGTTTTGGAAAAGTTTGTAGTTGCTCAGGATCCGGAACAGCAGCGATTTTAATTTACGAAACAAATTTAGATACCCCTCTCGTAAACGGCTAAATTGTATTATCCTACAATCTTAACTATGAATTGCTGTAATTCTTATTAACTATTATTTATAGGCTTTATTAAAACATGAAATTAAAGATTCTAGTATAAACTATAATAATCTACAATAAAAAAATTTTTTTCTGTTTTGCTACTCGTCAAGCGACTTACACAGTGATCACAAGAAAATTAAAAACTTTTTTTGTTTATGTATACTATTTTTATTGTTTTAATATCGTAAATAAGGTTTCTCCAAGGCCAAGTTTAAGAAAATTTAAATTATAACAGGTCTAATTATTTTAATCAAATGAGATATTTAAGATATAATATATACAATTTATTACTGGTAAAATAAGTATTTAATATTAAATGGTATAAGTTTCATTATAGAACACGCAAAACTGTTTGTACTTGCTTTCGAATAAAAGGTCAGTCATTTTAACTTGATCATTAAGTAAGTTCGAGGCGCTCAACTTTTAATATAATCGTCGTGTCATTCTTTATTGCTTTATTATAATGATTAATTTTTTACGTACATAACATATTCGAAATGAGTATCTATGGTTGAAATAATACCAAGTACAATTAAAAAATATAACTATTTTCTAATGTTTAATAACAGGAATCATATTAATGCTGCCCTATACTTTGCTGTAATTTTATAAATATTGATTCATGATCGGATGAATATAATTTAACTTCTAATGTTCATTAATTAGATTCTTTATGTAAGATAAAAAAAGTTGTTTTTTTTTTATTAGCGTTACTTTTATAACTTTTCATTAAAAAGAGAAAATAGATAATACTTGTTTTTGAAATGTGTTGGAGCTCTATCTCGGAAGTAAATTATACGTTCTATCCATGGAAATTCAACTTTCATTTGCTTTGGTAAAACTTTTTCACGAGTATGCTTGGTGATTAGTACAATCTGATAATACACAAAAGCTTATTACTTTATTGTCACTGTTGTGATTAATGAAATGTAATGTGGCAGTAAAAAGGGATGCAGATATATCATTAGATTAAAACTGTTGCGTGGAATCTTGACAGACATATGTGAAATTCTCAGCAAAATCCATGGTTAGTAAGCCAGTATTTTTTTTTTAAGTTATTTTTACAGTGAATGTAATAATCTTTTAGTTGATTTGCTATAAAGTGGTGCTCTGTCAAATCCCAAATATTATTACCAAGTGGTTCTAATAAATCTAATGGTTCTTCGAAATCTTGCAAGGTAATACGTGAACCCAAAGAAGTTTCAGAATCTTTTTTCAATATTGTTAATGCCCAATTCGTATATTTTATTGATTTACTGATGTTAATATCAACTAACTCATTTAAAAACTGTTTTATACCTTTTTTTTTTTGGACAAAGATCACAAATATGTAACATACATATTTTTTTCTCTACAGAGCATACACCGTGCTGGATAGCTTCTTTAAAATTTTTATTTTCAAAAACTGCTTGTAATTTCAATTTCAAATTTTGATGCATCAGACACACACAAATGTTATGTGTTCTTGGGCTAACGGCAAAGACGCACTGCTTTGGCCTCAGCTGACAACAAAAAAGCAAAACAGGGGACACATTCACAATTTGATTGTTTTACCCAATCGTTGTACAAGTCTTTGACGTCATACATTAAGATTGTTTTTACAAGTAAATGAGAGTCCCGTCCGAAAGTGTTTGTTGAATACATTTCTTCATATGACTATAGTTTATGCTATTTTTATCATTCAGATAAAACTGTGCAATTTCTTTTCTCTTTTCAAGTAACTTTTTCTACTTCTTTTACCTAAAACATTAATTGTTTTACACTGAATGTTTTGTCGCTGTCATTTAAAATTTTGTATTATTCAAAAAAGTATATATGAAATTTGACGATAAAATAAAAACAATGAATATTTAATCAGCTTACATTAAACTTAAATTCCAGATTTCAACTTAATTGAAATATAAATCGAAAAGAATAAAAAATATTTACCTTGGATTCTCAATTTTCTTGCTTCACGATACAAGTGATAACTACAATCAAAATACTTTTCAAAAATAGCATGTGTCCAATTTACTGGTAAAAGTGCTAGAAAAGAATCTTTTTCATCATAAGATCTGCAACTATTGAATTCATTTTGAATATTTAAAAATTATTTTCTTGAAATTGTCACTCTGTTGGGACATGACTTTTAAATCGAGGTGGGGCACTTTGATCTCTTGGTTTTCAAAGGACACTGTTATATGACTAACTACACTTTGTACTAAATCAATAGCTTTTTCTGTTAAACGGTAATCCGATAATTTTAAACGTTTGAAAGGAGACTGACTACAAACACCCAATATTTCGGCAATTTTTCTCTTATTTTCACTCTCAGTTTCAAACATGGGTGTCTTTGTGTCTGGTGAATCAGTTATCCTAGTGACACAGTTTGTTTCTTAGGTAAGGACACTATTTAATCTCATATCATCTGATATTTGGTCCTTAGACTTATTTTTACTCTGCAATAAATGAGATTAGACGATTTGTTCACAAGATTTACAAATTTTTTCACCAGGATCAACTGTGATGTCATTTCCATGCCTTTTAAATGGATCAATACACACATTTATACTTTTTTTATACAATTCTTACTGCTAATTTATTTTTTAAAACAATTTAAACAAACTTTTTGTCCTGGTGCAATTTAAATACGAGAAACAATGGAGATTTCTGCACAGAAATTTGTATCTATAGGTCTCAGATTATTGTATATTATTGTTCTATGTTTAAACAGCGGATCAATGCACTTGACTTGCAGAGATGCATAATGATTTAAAAATTTATCAAGATGGTGCTGACATATTCATTTGTTTTGTGTATCTTTCCAATCTAATATTCTAAGTGTCAGAAGCTTAACATCTTTTTCTAATTCATTAAAAGTATGCAAATCTTTTTTTGAAGAAAATCTATTGAAATGATAATGTTCATCAACTAATTCTTTCAGAGAACAACTCTTAAGCGTATTCGTCATTTTCTAGTCACCTTAAAGTGTTTGATATTAATATTACATTATTATAATTATAATGAAAAATAAAAACTACTAGATGTAACGAAAAAAAGGAGTTTTCATTTATTAAAGTAGCAAATTCATGCAACTTACATGCATAGACGAATACATCTGTTCGGAACATATAGGTTCGGTATAGTGCCTATACGACAGGGGACAGCTGTTGTTTCGACTGGTATAGCTGACGCGCCAGACATGCGGAGTAGGCACTGTACCACCTATGGTATAGCGACTGCACCAAATGTTTTTCAGTAGAGTTGTTCGTTCATTATTACGTGATTTTTAACCTAATATTTTTTGGGTTAGCTCCCCCCGGCTCCCCCTCAGCTCCCCCCGTCTCTCCACAGATCCCCCTCTCCCTCGTCTCCCCCTCAGCTCCCCCCCATCACCTCATAACCTATTCTACAATACACATACACACACAACTAAATTATAAGTTCATGCATATAAATAGATCATTGGGTTTCATTTCCATTTCTCCCTTCTACACGTTTTGAGATCAATATTAAATTAAATAATGTACAATAAAAAAACGTCAGGGTAGAAAAATATAGCTCTTACTACCAAAATATTGATTCTATAATGTATATGCATATATATATATTGCAACGTCCCTTTTTGTATGGTTTCTTCGCAAGTAAGCGTTATGTCGAACAATAAACAAATTTACCGCGGAATACCCCAAATCGAGACCCAACACACAACCATAGAATTTTGACTGTATGTTGGAGGGAT
>JAPYYV010005322.1:0-19353 GCA_030522625.1 Copidosoma aretas | reverse complement strand
GTTATACAGTATAAGGCATGTGCACATGCACTTATTGTACAGTTTATGTCCCTGTTTACAGGGAGAACAGCACGAACTTTACGCTTAGTATGATATAAAAGTATTTTACACTCGCTATAGAGATGTCCGTATCTATGAAACATTCATTCGGTGTTTCATCGACCAGGAACACTATGTCCCTATTTGTGGAACGCCTAATTTGTAACAAATATGGGGACTTTTGACGAGTGGAAGCACGACATAATGTAATTTCACCCAATTTTTAATTAATCTTTGTCTATTGCGCATTAAAATACGCATAAATATTCAATGAAAATAAAGAATGCAAGATGTGACAATCCAACCTCAAAACGCTTTTTAACAGAACGCTTTTCAGACTGAGAAGAGTATTGGAGGTTGAACTACTCAAAAGTATTAGATATATAATCATGCATATCAATCTAAATGATAAATTCCTCAGTTTTTATATTAAATTAAGAATTCGTATGTAGGGATTCAACCGACCCGTCGTAAAAAATAAATTGTAAGCGTCTGTTCATCTAGTTATTTTGTGTTTTACAAACGGGGACATACTGCATGAAACAATACGGACATACGTACTACCTTGATGTTTTTACTTTATTAATTATTTGTCTGAATATTACGTGATAAAAAAAATGTATTCTGATACTGCACGTTTTAAACTATTAAATAATACCAAAATTTATAATGATGCGAGATCCCTATACCTCTGGAAAAATTCACCAAGCTCCAGCTCAGAAACTGCTTCATAATTGGGTCATTTTCCTTGGTGCCGCGGTGCCATGCAAGGTCTGCTACTCAAACCTGTATGTGCCGCGGCATGCCGCCACAGCACCACTTAATAGTAACTTTTTTAGTTAATTGGGTTTTTGATGACTTTGATTAAAAACATCTCTGATTCATTACGCAGCGATTCAAGCTTGAATAGAATTCATTGTAAATCCGGCTTAAAATAAGTTCGACTTAAACGTACATGGGATTAACAGTAAGTACGAATCAAACAGGAATCCAATTCATAATGAGTTATATTCGAGTTCCATTCAAAATGAATCTGATTCAGGCGAACATGGTAAAAAATAAAACAATAATTGGCTGACTAGAAAAAAGTTTGATCTGAATCAAAACCCAAAAATCACGACTCGAAATCGACTGCAAAAAAATTAATTGATTCAGGAATTAATCAAGGGAGTAAACTGTAATCACACCAAAATGGCTTTACTGAGTTTATTTAAATTATTCGTGAAATCAATTGTAGCCTTCGATTTATAGTTTTAAACAACTCTGCCTGCACACCATTTGGTCCTATCTTTATTCTATCTTTTACCCTCCTGCCGAATAATTTATTTTATTGTTACTGATTGTTACTGAATATTGTTTTCCTAACGTTGCTTTAGTCCAACTGTTTTATTTTCTACTTGTTCTCCTATTATACCTATATGTGGATTTCTATTTTTGTTTATTCTCGTAATATTATCGTTAATAAGCGTTTTTTTCAACAAAATTTCAAGTTTTCGGTGCACCTCTACCATTATGACTCATATGAAGCTGTACAAAAATCGATATAAAATAATTTAATTGAAGTAGTACTTGAACTTACCCTCTGTTCTTTGGACTTTTTACTGATACAGATATGCTTCCTACATGACCAGGTGGCCACGCTCAAGCAAAACACAAGAACACAAATAGCAGCAACGGGCACTAGAATCATTGTCAGATCTCGGTCTGTACTTGAAGGCTCTATCAGCGTACTATTGGTCTGAAGAGTCCTATTATCCCGTCCGTTGATTGTATCGCCATATTTTGTATGGAGACCATTGGTAAAGAAACTTATGTTATTAATCAAACTGGAACTTAGTGATGTCTCTGGCTTCAAACGAGTTCGTGGAGGAGATCGTGGTGTCGAAAGTAGTGGAAAAAATGGTGATGGTGGCACAGATGTCCGAAAAGCCAGAGATGGCTCACGCAAAACAATGGATGGGTTGTTTTTCAAAATTTGAGACCTGAAAAAAGTGAAATAGTAATGTTATTTTACTTTTTGAAGAAGACATTTTCGGTTTGACAATTTGAGCTCACTATTTTTTAGAAAATAATCGGATATTTCATAATTTATTATTACTTTTATATAAACAAATCAGAGTATTACAAGTTAATTGTTTTGCCAATATTTACTGAACACCATTTCGCACAATGCCATAATTGCTTTCTTATCGAGGAAGCTTTGTATCGATGAAAAAAAAATTTTTGTGGAAATACGTTAGAAATGTCTTATACAATGTCTAAAGTGAAAAAATACCATGTTTAAAAAAAGTCCGTCTGCGTGTGTGTGTGTATGTATAGTTAGTCATATCTAAGGAACCCGACTGTAGATTTCAATGATTCGAGGATTAAAATTGTTGTTTTCTTCTCCTTATGATGGCTCGGAAAAAAATTTAAGTTTTTACCTTATTAACGTTTTTTAACAATTTTTACGGTTAAAAATGTTTTTTTTTTACTTCTTCAGGGGTGAAAAAAATTTAATCCGAATTTCTAAATAGTAAAATCTGATAAAACTTCAAAATAGCTTTATTTTTCATCTTGAATCACCTTAATTAGTTATTTTGTTTAGTTTTTATTAAATAAATCCAAAGATTTTCGTGAAAAATCACTCCTATTTCTGTAAAAAATTGAAATGTTGTAATGATCGAAAGATTTACATAAATTTTTTATTCATCCTCACAGCTGTTTACAAAAAAATTTTGTTTTATACCTTATTAACGATTTTATAACAATTTTATGATCAAAAAACATATTTTTTTTTTTTTACTTTTTTTCAAGGTTAAAAATTCTGATTTAAGATTCTAAATAGCAACATCTGATAGAGCTTCAAAATATCTTTATTTTTTATTTTTAATCATCTTCATAAGTTTTTTTGATTGAGTTTCATTAAAGAAATACTAAGATTTTTGTGGAAATCAGTCATATTTCTGTAAAAAAATGAAAATTTATGATAATAAAAGTATTTATATGAAGTTTTTTATTTGTCAAAAATTTGACTTTTATGCTACATTAAGGTTTTTGTAAGGATTTATATGGTTGAAAAACATTTTTTTAACACTTTTTAAGGGTAAAAAAACCTCATTTGAATTTTTAAATGTAACATCCGATAAAGCTTTAAAAGTGCTTCATTTTCCATTGTAAGTCATCTGGATAAGTAATTTTTTTTTGTTATTGTAAAATTTAAGTTTTTATAATAAAAAAAATGATATTTAAAAAGATATAGTTACTGCTAAGGAAAATGATATCATCGAAAAAATATGGGGAAGCTTTGTGCCAATGAATTGGCAGCGGTTTTTTATTTTTGATCAAAAAATTACAGCTTTCGTTTAAAGGTTTTCAATCTTTAGTTTGAAATACACATTGTCCAAGCGAAGTAGTGTAATGTAAAAAACAGCTGTAACATACAATTTATTTGGTAAAATTGCGAAAAATGGAAATCTCAAGTCAAAGTTTTTAAATTTTCTATCACTTCTATCGCTTCGCGGGCCAACCCCCAACATTTAATCAAACATATTTATTTTCATGATTTTTAAAAGAAAATACAATGATTAATTATCTTATACGGTGCAATCATAATATTTCACCATACTGCGCTTCGCGGAACGAAAATTCCTCCTCCCGGCGGAGAATCGGTGAAAAATCGTATACAACCCACGGGAGGAAATAAAGAAAGTCTCAGAACACATGCTTATCATGCTCGGCTTCGCCTCGGGCGTCAAATGCCTGTGTTCTGTGACATTCTTTACTTTTCCTCGCTAGGTGAGTAATGTACTATTTATTGATTAAAATTATTTTTTAATAATTTTTCAAAATGTCATTTGCAAATCCAACCATTTTTTGGGACTCGTTCTGGAATTACGTAAACATTTGTTTGGGGGCGAGGGTTTTTCATTATCGTACACGTACTTCAAATTCATTGGGCTAATGTACTTAAAATTTCAAAATTCCTTACACGAAGGGAGGAAGGCGGTACAAATTGTTCAAAAAAGCCTTACATAAATTAGGGTCGTATAGTCAGAGAAACTTAGAGACGTAATAAATGTAACATTTAGGTACAATAGACAGAGATGTAATAAATCAGAAACATAGATACCAAGATACCAACTTATTTTTGGACGTGAAATATTAAGTCACAGCAACAAATAGTCATGGACTAAGAAAAATAAAGCTACACTTGTAAAAACTTGTAGGAATAGGTATATGAGGTGTATCGTTCAAAGGCAGAGATTTGTGCCCAGAGATACAGTTATCGAAACTAATTACAATAATATACTTTGATTCATTTTTAAATACTCTTAGGGCTTATTACTTAACAACGCAGATTCAATCAAAGTAGTTATTTATTCATGACAATATCTTTGATGTATCTTATATACATATAGCGTAGTTACGATCAAACATCATGATCTTTCTGTTATGCGTTATTTCTTGTATTTTTTTCAAATTAGTTTACACACATCTTCCTTTATGTTTTACTTACTCTGTACAAATATCTGGGTATGTGTTTATTTATCTGTTATTGCGAATGTATCTTTATTATTTTTATGTATTTTTGTCTGCATAATTTTTTTCTCTTTATAATAATATATGTTCTGATAAAAATAAATTAGTCTTCCCTATTATTTTTCTGTGATTTCGTGCGTGTCTTAATGCATCCATCTTTGAGTCTTTATATCTGTACACCTATTATTTTTGTTGTTTTTTAATTATGTTTCTACTTCATGACTTTGTGTTTTCAATCCCATACTTTGATGTGATTATCTATTTTTATCTGTTTTGAGCTATTTCTTTGCTCCTGTTAATTTTCATCTACGTGTGTGAGTTAGACTTTTTTATTTATTTATTCATGAACGTGTTAGTATATTGTGTCCAGACTTAGTCTCCATCTTATTTTTCTCTGCCTTAAAATTTTATATTTGTCTTTATGTCCTAAATGATTTTTATCCATAGCTACTCGCAAACAAAATATCGCATAACTATCTTTAAGTGCATGTTATTTTAATCCGATAATATTAATTTTGTCACAGCATTGCACAAACGTGTGCCATTGTTATTTCATACCAAAATGCATCTTTGTCTTCAATTCCTGTGAAAAGTTTTTCTCTTTGACTCTTTTTCTTCGTTTCTGTGGTTATGTACGAGTCCCCTTTTATTATTATTACTTGATATTTATTTTTTGCACCTCTGGTTGATACTTATTTCAGCCTTAAAAATTATTTTTGAGTTCGTATCGTTTCATTTTCAGTTCTGTAAATCTATACTTATCCATATATATTTTTCGAAGTCTCTAAACGTCTGGTCAAAAGATTCAGATTCAAAACCATTTAACGTGTCATCAATTTTCAAATTCTTTGATGCATTTTTCACTATGATAACTGTTAACTATGTGAATCGATGATAAAAATGCTCCTTAATAGGCAAGATGTTATTGAGCAGCTACAGATAAATTAAAGCATTAGTACAGATACTGTTAAAATTATGTTAGAGGGTTGACCTTGAAAATTTGGCTTACAATCCATGTAATATTTGATCCGAGAATTAACCTGGAGGGGATAAAACTATATGCGCCAGCGTCCATGGTGGAGATTCAGTGGAACCCGGGGGAAGCAAGCAAACAAGTGATCGCAGAAAAATTAGAATTGATAAATAAAACAGATTTTGAGTCGCGATATCATTGAGCTATAATCAAGAGAAAAATCAGTCCTCTCGAATAAAGTAAAATACAGCTAGTAAGTTGAGTTTGTTTTCCTGTGAATTGAAAATAAGAGGTTGGAAAACCGAAGTGCTCGTTAATATATGTCAATATCTTCGTTTATGTGCGTTGTACTAACATACACAGGGGCGTCACTTTATCTTTTTTCACGGTATGGAGTTATCCAGCACGCCTCGATGGTATGAGATTCCATACCCTTAACCTTAAACCACTAGTATGTTTCATATATTTTAGTTGAAAATGACTTTAAAAAATCTTTATCGCGCCAGTCTTTGTAGAAAACGACATTATCAGCTTCCTCAAACAGATGAAGTTCGACACAAACAATTTTTAATCCGATTGATACTATTTTAAGTATTTCATGTATGTAGACTATCTGTTTTCTGATCCATTATACGCCAGGCCAAATTCAATAAAAAGCCGGAATTTAGAATCAACAGTTTTCAACGATTTAGGGTGCGGTCCCATTGAGCATGGAATCCGCATACGGAACCCATTTGAGCCCATGGGAGAGAGAGAGAGTCTTTTCCGTACACCTCTCTTTCACTCTCATGGGCTCAAATGGGTTCCGTATGCGGATTCCGTGCTCCATCTGACCGAGCCCTTATTCAGTCATTAAATATATTAGTCCAGCATATTAAATTTAGGACTAGTGTCGAGATCACACAAATAAAAAGTTTTGGATAAAAACTTTCAATTATCAAGCATAGATACATTCCAAAAATTAAATGTAAAATAAGCTCAGTTTTTTACAGTCATGTATTTCAGCACATGTATAGAAGTGTAAAGATTACATTTTTTTTTCCAAGTGCATTAGATTGAGATTTTCTAAAATTAATTACCAAAACTGATTATAGCTTTCCCAATAGCTTTTGTAACAAGATTGGAAAGGGTTTCGGTTGGATTGGATTTAATTATGTGGGTTAAAGTACTTTTGATATTAAATCACGGTATTGAATTCCATAACATGACCAACTCACGGAGTGCCCTTACCATCCATACCGGAAACGACGCCCCTAAGCATACATGAAGCGTAAAAGTTGTAGCTGATCAAAAAATTATTACGTACGTCTTTATACGGTGTGAATTGGTGCAGGTATTTTGACAGTATGTTTATTGAAAGTGTGAGATATTGATGAAAATGTGTGCAGTAGCGCGGCATGTACTTGGTCATTTTGGTCATTGGGACGTCAAGTACGGAAAGTAGCTCATTTGGTGGTTGTAAAATTGAATAGTTTTGAAAAAAAAGGTTTTGCAAAGAAAAAAGATACTGGCAGGCTCAAAAATGTATATTGAAAACGATTTGTCTTTTTAGGACCGGAAATAACAAGGTGAAATATTCAAATGGGTTAAGGCTCGTAGAGAGAATGGCCATAAGGTAAAAATAGGATACAAAAAAGTTATGTTCAACAACAAGTGGTACAAATGAGAGGAGAGGAAGGCAGTGGAAAATAAAATACGTAGTGTAGGAAGAGTAGATCAGACAGTAGGTAATCAACAAGCAGATTTTTAGTAACGGCCCAGGAATGTAAAAAAAGTAAACCATTAAAGGCGGGTAAATTTATATTTTGGAAATACACGGGAATTTTGAATAAGAATAGAAATTTTTGGAATTTTACAGAAAACAATGATTTTGTTAGCTTATGCGAAACGTGGCTGGACGAAAAAAGTTGGATTGATTTTAAGGATAAATTGTCAAAAGATTTTGTGTGGAAATGTGTAGCAGCAAGTAGAGAAAATAAAAAGGGGTGAGTAAAAGGTGGTTTTTTAATAGGTTTAAGAAAAAGCTGGATGGAGAACAAAAATAATTTTGACTTTTGCGTGGAAGAAGGTACAGTAAAGTGTAAAGCAGAATTAAATAAATAAATTGTAAATGTATGGTCGGTGTACAATTCTGGCAATTTAAGGGATGTTTTAGAAAGTGTAGAATTTTACAATATAGATGTGGCAGAGCATTTAGTTATTGGGGGAGATTTTAATATAAGAACGGGTAATTTGGGGAGTTTACTATATGTAGAAGCAGGAAAATTAAAAGAGAGGATTAGTAAAGATAGAATCATTGGTAATGAGGGAGAGAAATTGATTGAAGTAATTGAAAATAAAGGGCTCACTATCTTGAATGGGTGGATGGAGGGTGATAAAAGGGGTAGTTCACGTATATAGGAGCTAGAGGAAATTCAGTGATGGACTACATTATGGTGAATAGGTGCATGCTAGATTGGATACAATATTTTAAGGTAGACGGGAGGGTGGACTCGGACGATTTACCTTTGTGCATGACTATCGAAATGAGAAAAGAAATAAATAGTGTGCAAAAAGTTACATAGGAAAAAAAATCAGTATTCGCATGGTCACAAGAAGATATAAAATTTAGACAAGGGGCAGCAGACCTCTGCAAAGAGGTGAATACAGAAGAAATAGTTAGTGTGAAAGAAACATGGTCTAATATTAAAGATATTGTAAATAAGGCAATCATAAAAAAGGAAATTGTAAATAGGCCATGGAGATATGAAGAAAAAAAGTGGTGGGACAAAGCATGTAAGATTAAGAAAAGAAAGGCTAAACAGCATACTATAAATGGAGGGGAAATAAAATGAATAAAGATGAGTACATAAAAGAAAGGAGAGAGTGGAAGAAATTATGTGCGGACAAGGAGAAAGAATTCAAAGAAATGGAACAAGCTCAACTTCGAAGCATTAGAAACGAATCAGATGTGTGGAAATTATTTGGAAATACGAAGAAAAAGAGAAGTTTTGAAAAGAATCATGTCACATTGGAGGAGTGGAAAGAACATTTCAGGATTCTTATAGAGGGAAGCATGGAAAGAAGGTTAGGAGAAAGAAGAGACGTTACCATAGAAGAAGACTTAAGGTATAAGGAGATATCATACACTGAAATCCTGCAGGCAACCTTAGCATTAAAAAAGAAAAAAGTAGCTGGCATGGATGAAATCCCAAACGAAGTCTGGAAATATAGCGGAGAAAACTTATTCTGTAAACTTGTAGGTTTACTGAATAGGGTTTGGAAAGAAGAAGGGTTCCCGGAGGATTGGGGAGTTGCAGCTATTGTTTCATTTCAAAAGAAAGGTGATACTAATATACCGAGTAACTACAGGGGGATCTCTCTTCTATCAACAGCTTATAAAGTATATGCTGAAATACTAAGGAAAACACTTGTTGAGAAAATTGAGGAAAAAGAGATATCTCCAGAAGGGCAGGCAGGGTTCAGAAAAGGAAGGTCTACATGGATAACGTGTATATTTTAAACCACGTTGTTCAGGTGGCCAGGGCACAAAAAAAGAAGGTATATGCTGCCTTCATAGATTTGAAGGCAGCGTTTGACACGGTTTCAAGAGAAATGCTTTGGAAAGTGATGGAACAAGAAGGGATTAGCGAATATTTAATTGAGAGAATAAAATAAATCCACGAAGAAACTATAGTTGCTGTGAAAGTTGAAAATGTGATGTCAGAAAAATTTTGGAGTACGGAAAGAGTATGACAGTGTTTTGAGTCCAATTTTGTTTTGTTTATATTTAGCATCGTTATACAGAGAATTTAAGGCTAGGGATGTGGGAGGGCTGGTTGTAGGAGGTATAAGGATTTGGTCTTTAGATTATGCTGATGATTTGGTCTTGCTAGCACTAAATAGAGAGGTAATGCTAGATATGTTGGGTACGATGAGAAAATTTCTGGATAATTTAAAGCTGATTTTGAGCACTGAAAAAACTAAAATCTTAGTTTCCAACAGCAGAAAAAATAGAAGCAAAGATAAATGGGTTTACAAGAGTAGATAAATAGAAGAAGTAAACACATTCAAGTATTTAGGTGTCACGTTTAATAGAGAAAGCACTTATAAGGAGCACATAAATCAATTAAAAGTAGAAGGAATTGCAGCAGCAAAGAGAACATGGGATTTAAGAGAAAGACAGTGCAAGAATGACTTTAAACGGAGGAAAATGCTTTTCGATTATTTAGTTAAAAGTGTGATGTCTTATAGTGCAGAAATATGGGAAAGACCGGAAAAAAAAGAATTAGAAAAGATACAATTAGATTATTATTGGCGGGTTTTGAAACTAGATCTTTGTACACCAAGATATATAGTTTATAGGAAAACTAATTGTGTAAAAATGTGTAGCGCGTGGAGAGATAGAGCGATGAAATTTGAGAAAAGGATAAGCAAATCGGAATCATAGACTAGTTAAACTGTGTTGGAGAGAGAAGGAGAAGTTGGGGGAAGTCGTTTTGTACAGCCAAGAAAGAAAAAAATTATTCAATACATTGGGGTGGAGCACGTTAGCAATAAATATTTATACCAGTGAAGGTAGAAGAGTATGGGTTAAAGTAGGGAGAAGAATGTTTGATATGGAAAGTCAGTACTTAGATGATAAGATAAAAAATTCCAAGTATAACGAGAATTATATTAACATTAAAGTTGAAAGATTACCAAAGTATTTAGAAAGGTGCAGAAAAGAAAGTGATATTAGTATTATAGCCAGGATTAGATGCGGTAATATAGGGTCTGGAAACAAAAATTGGTTAGAAGAGTCAGATAGAATGTGTAAATTTTGTAACAAAGAAACAGATACCATAGATCATATAATTAATAGATGTGAAATAAGTGCGAAATGGCGAGAAAATTGAGAGGGAGTAAAAGTAATTATAAATGAATATGTTACTAGCGAATTAGGCGTAAGTGAAGTGATAAATTTTTTTAAAAGACATGAGACAGAATGTAAGAAATTAAGAATTGAGAATGTGTAAACGGAGCCTTTGGTGTAAATGAGTGTAAGTTATATTATTTTAGGTATGGTGTGAGAGTGAGTATGAGATATGCGTATGGTTAAGAGAACAATTTTTTGTAAACCTAGTCCTTATTTGGGCCAATTGACTGATAATAAATAAATATATTATAAAAAAAAAACTCAACCTACTAGCTATATTTCACAAAATTCGAGAGCGCTGATTTTTCTTTTAATTATAGCGCAATTATATCGCGATTAAAAATCTATTTTATTTAGGTATCCTAATTTTGCTGCGATCACTTGCTTGTTCGCGTCCCCACGTGGTACAAGCACTGGCCACAAGCTGAGGGCACCGCTTGTTATTCTTACAGCAAATAGGTATGTACACCTGGGATAAGTTGATTCTGTCACATCATTATATACCGTTTGCTACAACTGACGTGACAGAATCAACTTCTCCTGGGTGTACACACATGTTTATTCATTTGAATCATGGTTATGTGATGATCTCCAGCCGTTCATATTACAAATAAAGGCTTTATTTGATATTATTTTCCTTTTTAAGATATAAGTATATATTGCAGTATAAATTGACAATATTTATATTAAAGCTTGTCATACGGAATTCCCATTTATAAATTTATCTTTCTATTATTTATATCGGACGATGCACAAAATAAATTAATTCAATCTCATTTGCAGCAGAAGCTTAAATCGTATGGTTTTTCCTAAGAATCTCGAATCTTTTTCTTTGTCGTAATGAGTGACGATATAGTCACCACAAATGTTATATACATTCTTACCTGTATTTTTCTGGTTCTAATCCAGCAGAGCTTTGGATGTTTACATTGACCTCTGCCTTGGCTGGGACGCCTCCATCAGATACAATGACATATAACGTCATTGACTGCCCTCCCTAAAAAAGCATCTTTATCAGTTTTTTTCATCAACTACTATCGGTGCATGTGATCGAATTTTTTTTTTTTTTTTTATCAGTAAGCAGTTATGATATTAAAACGAGCTTTCATTGGATGTAAAAATAGTTTGTCCAAATGATTTCTCTATTAAAAATTTTTTTTTTTACTATTGAAGGGTTACATTTATGATTCAGAAAAAGTTCAATCTATCGCCACAATTCATACTAAATAAATTAGTGTTGATTGTATTACTGTAAATATATTTCTTTATGTACTTAATGTTTCAACAGATTACCCCTCATCATTTTCTGAATAATAACATACGAGTATACTACTATACATCAAGTTAGGAGCTTCGATGGCTTAGCGGTTAGCGTGCTAGCTGCGTGGTCTAAAAAATTTCGAGAGACCAGGGTTTGAATCCCGTCGAAAAATATTAAGATTTTTTTTTCTCGTGCTTTTTTGATAAGAGGAATACCCAGGATACCGAAAAACTACTTATCCGATTTTTAAGACTACTAGTGGATTTTTCCAAACGATGTCTAGACCTCCAGGGGCATCCTTCCGGGGAAAGCCAACACCTGGCCTCGTCAGTAAAGTAACTATCGATTTCAACAGTTGGTATGGTAAGGTACACGGATAAAAATATTGTACCGTAAGAGCACAGAGGTCTGGCTTAGGAGAGTTCAGACACGCATTGAACGCTCATAGTACAAATATCCGTACATTTACAGTACAGCCGTCCGTTCTCCTACAGTTCAAATCAGCACTGTACTGCAGAAGTCTGGAGTAAAGGAGCCACTCTCTGAGCCCGAAGCTTGGAGCATATATGTACAAGAGACTCGTGCTCGGATCTTGGAACATATATGCTCCAAGCTTCGGGCTCAGTAGTGAGCTTCAAGGGAGTGAGGAGACACCGATGGGACCGCTGCTGATTGGTTGCCTCAGCCCATAAGATTAACTCAGGCTTGCGTCCGCCATTTGTGGCTCCTGCATATATATAGATATACAAGTCTGATAGCTTTGTCTTCTCACTTCTTCGAAGCTCACTATATACGGCTCAGAGGTTCCCTCTCTCCTGACTTCTACTGTACATTGCTGCTTTGAACTGTAGGAGAGCGGACAGCTATACTGTGAATGTACGGATACTTGTACTATGAGCGTTCAATGCGTGTATGAACTCTCCTAAGCCAGACCTCCGTGCTCTTACGGTACGATATTTTTCTCCGTGTAGATAGTTAATGGATGAGATACTTCCATTAATTTGATACTTTCCGGGGTATGCTTGAGACGATCGCTGCACCCTGTAAATAGTACCCAGTAGGATGAATGGCCGAGTCATCCAAGGGGAACTAATAGGTGCCCGCACGAAAGACTCGCATACTCGGGTTAGGTTGGGTAGGTAGGTTAGATTAGAAAGTAAAGATAGATACGTAAAAGCTCAGAACTGGGTATACGTGGAATAAATAATATAAATACTATACATCAAGTTTATAGTAATTAATTTGTCAGATTTCAAAATACTTGAAAATTTTATCAATTAAAATATTTTACTATTTCGATGATGTGTCTACCATTCAAATCGAAACAATTTTAAATCACGATTATGATGGATGCATTATTTGCGTGTATTGTAATACAGATAGCTCATTATCCAAGAAGACCATCCAACTGAAATAAGCCAGAAAACACAAAAAATATGAACAGATTTTCTTACCCGCCCTTTGAGTGACTCGTTGAGATATATGTCCCCGGTGACATTGTCAATAAAAAAGGGCAGCGGTAGCCGAGATAGAGCGTCACCTTTGAAACTGCCCGGTTCGAGGCCGTAGGTGAGCTGATTAAGGTCATAACTCTTGGCTGTTACGTGCTCGACTAGCTTGCCAATAGGGTCGTCTTCGTGTAGAACCCAACTTCGGGTCAGGTGGATCTCTGGCGGTGTCTTGACATCGAACTGACAGTCTGTTAAAAGACAAAATCAAAGACCTTAGCATCACCTTAGCTTATAGATTGATTCTTACGTAAAAATTAAAAAAATATGTAGAAAACATGTTATTTTGGAATTATAATTATTATGCATCAGTGTCGAAGTAAGAATTTGTTGGAATCGCAGTGATTGGACCTCAAATTATCGACTTTCTTTGATGTTGTAATTTGAAAATGTTACTTATGTCAATCACTTAGATCAGTTCCAATAATTCAAGTCTTTTACAACATTTGGCTCAGCTAAATAGCGCTATAACATCTGAGGGTTATGTTTCATTTATGCTGTTATAGGTTTACTGTATTTATTTGTTATCATCATGGTTCTCACAATGATTATGATTACAAAATTTTTCTGTAAGGTGCACAAATCAGAAATTTACTTAAGGTGGTTCCTACGGCTAGACAAGTACGGACGCAACTATAGCAAAAAACTTGCGACAATAATAAACTCGCTAGTACTTAAAGAATGATTATTAGAATATTACGAAAAAATGCAACGGTATTCGTCAGATACTCTAGTTTCTCATAAAATTTGTCCGAACTTAAAAAAATTGTTCACTAGCTAGAAAAACATTCTAACCTAAAAGTGAAAATTTCCATAATTTCAATCAGCAAGAGTGTGCTGTAAATTTTCAAAAAGTCAAACTTTTTTGTGCTTTTATTGTCCCTTTACACTTTGAAAGTACGTGTATTAATTTTCAAGTCTTTAAGTGCAACAAAGAACGATTGAGAATCAATTCAGTGGAACGGCTTCTCGCCACATGCACGAAACAGCATAAAGTTTTGTTTATATTTTTATTTTCTTACGGTCGATTCCACATTTTCTTTTTTTTAAATCTTTGACTTTTTTCCCCCTATAAGAGGGTGTATTTATCATAAATATGGTGAATCACGTTTTGAAGATATTGTACAATATGTATTTTTTTCCTATGTCTCCCGTGTTAAATCCTAAACTTTGAATTACTATATCTCATAAACAATGCGGGAGAAAAATGTGAAAAAATTCAATGTACTCATGGCATCATGAGGAATAACTCATTAAATTTTTATAATATTGGTGAACTAAATTTTAAACCATAGAAACCACCTTAAGGCTGCGGTGCACTACTACATAGCACTAAATTTGTGATAGTTATGATAGTAGATCAATCATACATCAAATATCAACAAAGTTAATTCCATACGAAAACAGGATGAAAAAAATAGCATAAACTTTTTAAATGATAGATAAAGCCAAGCCACCACCATATCTCGAAGTACATATACAAGAAATACTTTTTATCGTAGGTTTTCAGAAGAGTGAGTCCAAATGTAAGTGCACAGAAAACTAACTTTCTTTAATGAAAATAAATGATCTAAATATTTTTTACTTTAGCTATTTTTCACTAAACATTTTATAATCTCATACATTTTTTTAGAGATAGTGCTATTAATGAATATTTTGTAATGAACACGCTTTGCTCCAAATTTACGTGACTTAAAATACTACTTTTTAATTTTTAAACTTCGTAAATTTTCAAAATGTGAACTATCATCTTGAAACCACCATTTTGATTTTCCGAATACATCACTAGATTTGTAATTGGTGACCCTCATTACTTTTGGCACTTATACTAGAAGTTCTGTGATAAAAGGATTTTAATTTACATAAAATATTTTCCTATTTTAACAGGAAAACCTAAGGTCCAAGCCTTTATGAATTTTTATCTCAATAATAGTGATAGCTATGCTAATTTTGCACGATGCACTTTAAGTTTTGTTAATTTTACACTAAATTCGTCATCAGCAACCCCAATAATCTGAAAAAAACTTATTACACTTTTATTTCGTTTTACAGCAAAAAAAAAGTTCATTTATTGTGAAAATTGGATGTTAAACTTTAAAACCTCAAAATACAGAAAAAACCTCGTTTCTAAATTTTTCAAAATATTTGTATTACACTGCGTGTCCGAAGTTCCTATATAGGACCTCGCTAACTGTTGATCCAAGTAGTGAGCTTCAAGGGAGTTGTTGCAAAATCTGTTAGGCTTATATATCTATATCTATGCTTTGCAACAAATGGTGGATACAGCCCTGTGTTAATCTTATGGGATTCTGGCAACCAATTAGCTACTGTCCCGCATTCTGCCGCTTACTACCTTAAAGCTCACTAGATCCTAGTAAGCACTGTATTGAACTAGCAGAAGCGTGGTGATGGTAAAATAAATAAAGATTTTTATCTCCCACTGATGGTAAGGTAGATCATGATCATCAATGAAAATGATAATACAATAAAAAAATCTTTTGCTTTTTCACACATTAATATTTTTTCTTTTTCAGAAACAGTTGCAACTTTTTTTTTATAATTATTATGTGGATCATAACTTGCAGTAACTTGAAAAGTACTAATTTTCGTTCAGTTTGAACAGTTTCAATAATTAAATGGCAATTTTGAAACACAATGTTTTTAGAATCTTGAAACCCTAAAACATACAATCCTAAATCTTTGTCATAAAAGACCTGTAGATAAACTGGATGAATCAGGAGTTTGAAGATTATTAATTTGATGAGTCGTAGAATCTTTCTCAGTAGTAACATTTCTTTGTCTCATAGAAGATTCAAAAGCCTTTGATAAATGATGTATCAACTTTACGTTTATTTGATACTGGTGAACAAGTTAAGGAAACTTATTTACCTCGAAGTGTGATGAAACATCTTTTGATTTTAAACCAGTTGATTTGGAAGATGATACAGTTAATGTGACTAATATTTTGCTTACTGTAGGTAAAAAAATTTAAATCACTGCAGAAGATTTTTCCACCGGAACCTTTAAATACGTTGAAGGAAATGTTTGTGATTGATTTAAAATCATCAAGCTTCTAATTAAAGGAGTTGATTTCGCAGACGTCGAAGCTGATTAGACAGAAGCATCAGATTTGGCTTTGCTACTCAGAATAATTCCATCCGTGATCATTGAATAAGCCCTTTTTTGTTATTTACTGAATCACCAATAATATCCTCAACGACTGCTGATGACTTCCAACTACCATGCCTTTTTATCACGGGCATGTCAGCTCCAACATCAGCTAATAGTGTGGCAAGGTCCGACAAAAACTGTGTTCTGTGTATCTATTGGCATTCTCTAATGTTAAAAAACTAGCTATTATTTCAGCATCGAGCCAAACTTGTTTATTCCAATAGGCTGGCAGAGGTAGCGACCATTCTGGTGGTTCAGAAAAAATCTGTCTCAAAACAGTTTAAATAATATGAACAGACGATTCAGATGAATAGAAAATTTCATGATTGAAGTTTAACTACCTTTGTACCAAGATAGATACTGTCTGTCGCTTCGTTAAAAAACTTGGTGAGGTTATCTTTTGTGAAAAACTTCATATTTTTGTGCCACATATTTTAATATTATATTCTTCAAAAAAAGAATAACTTTTTTGTAAGCACAAATATCAATGCCATCAAATGCATTAATCGTAGCTTTTGGGATTGAGTAAAAAGACTGGGTGGGGCATATCTTTCGGGAAGATTATCAAAAAGAACTAAAATCACATATGATCTTATGAATGTGTATGCCTTGATGGTGAATATTCCAAATAAGTCGAATTATTATAATTGACTATAACATCAAAAAAGTGCCAATTTTGTGGTTGAATGCACTTCCCAAAGGAACTGCTGCGCCGATTAAAACCTACCGGTGCTTATTTTATGCATTTCTTTACTGCGCACATAATAAATATATTATTTCTCTCGTATAACATTCTTTCTAAGGTTCTAGTCTGTACGAAGGTAGAACATACATGAATGCCTTAGAACGTAATTTACCCCCACTCATAAACTTTAATGTACTCCATATCTGACATTTATTGTTTATTAAAAAAAAAAAACGTGTCTAATGTTTTTCTTTGATCTACCTGACAGATAAGATGGATTTAACAAAAAAAAATTTCATGCAGGTCCCCTATTCCTTCTTATAATAAGGCACTATTCTTCAATTGCATTTTTTTATACAGACAACTACTCACCCTTTCCGCTCTTTCATTAAACTTATTGATTATTTATTTCAATGAAATAATAATATTATTTATGATAATTATTATATGTGCAGTTACTAGAAATTCACTTATTAATAAATTCAGAGTAATGTATGGAAGATGAAATTTTCAAATAACTGATTTTATAGTTATCAATTATTTTTTTATTAACAACGATATACCTTTATATATTTACTTCTAAATTTTTATTTATATTTGTATCTTTAGACACTTATGAAAGAAGTTCATTGGTTTATGTGTGAATGAGAAATAACTCTCCATTATATTGCAGTTTAATCTTTTGCATAATGCGTTAAAAATAATGAGTTAGAGTTGATTGCAAATTATTTCTGCGTGCTGACGCCCTATTTTTATACATGATTATTCTGAATAACAAAATTTAATGCATTTTTAATTATTTGTTTTCAACCTTATAATAAATGTTAGACTTAATAAAGTAATAATTATGTTTTCCATCATTTCTTATGGTATATTTTGACTAAAATACATCCACACTATATCTTTTATTACTTTATAGAATGAAAAATTATTAAATTTACCTGTTTATTTCTGAATATTGAATGATAAATTTAATATACAAAAAACTTTTCTTAGGGCATGATATCACAACTCGTTAATGGAACAGAATAAAAATATATTAAAATATTAAGAAACAAAATACCAAAATTTCATGTTGACTGAAATTATTTCATGCTTACTAAAACGATTATTTTGGATTTATATTTTTATAAAATTTATTATTTTTCACTTATTGCATCATTTTTTGTTTTACAAAATTTGAAATGGTTTAACATTAAGGAACGAATTAACAGAATTTTAGCCAAGATTGCATGAATCGAAAAAAACGACCGTTTTTTATGAGACATACTGAGAAATAACAAACTGCGAATGATTTTTTTTTTCTTATACCGAAACGAATTATCCTTTAAAAAAAAGTATATTAATAAAAATTGTATTCTGCAAGGAGCAGACTGATAAAAGATACGTTTAATTAATAATTACAATGTTATTTCTAAACTTGTGTATCAAGATAATCGTGATATTCTTATTGTATATCCATACAATTTTGAACATCATTAAACCAAACTTAAGGTAGTTGTATCCCTACTACGCTAGTCAGAAGCAGATTTGACCTCAGATTCAAAAGTGTGGTATGCCTTCTGTCTCTCTCGCACTTGTGTGTAGACATTACCTTTAGCAAACATTTTTAATGTATTGCTTCTATCACAAATACCCTTGAGTTGTTTTGTATAATTGAATAGGATCATTATATATTTATGTAATACACAAAAATATAAAAATATCGTCAAAAGTTCATCATTATTTCGTATAATATACGTCATTAAAGTACAGAAATAGGCATTCCTCCATAACCATCCATGTTAAAGTATCAAAAGTATAAACACTGATATTTCGCCTCCTAAGAACCCTAGCCTCACAAGAATGTAGTGGAGTACTTATTCGATATTATTTTAGCTATGTGCAAAGTTACATGAAAATCTCATCATTATTTCAATTTGGGATACAACTACCGTAAGATTTTTTTCTTAAACATCCATAGAAAAAACTTAAGAATCGATAAAAAAAAATTATTACAACATTGCAGCAAAATATATAAAAAAATTTGTTTTAATATTTATTAAATGTTTAGCTGTATAATAGTTATCTAAGCTTTCTGTCGGTTCGGCCAACTTTATGTCTCTGTGCTGTGTCGGGCTTACGCAAGATCCAACAATATATCGATATTGTCTCGTCTTGTCTCGATTTTCGAGACGACATCAAGACAAGATCTATGTAATATAGCTCAAGACAAGAACAATATTGGCTAATCAAGAATATTTTCTTGTCAAGATCACAATGTCAAGATCTCGTAAAAATCTTGATCTTGAATCAATT
>JAPYYV010005321.1:0-25935 GCA_030522625.1 Copidosoma aretas | reverse complement strand
CCAAAGTTCCTTTTTTTTTTTTTTTCTTTTTAATTATTACGTTTTTCATTAGTTATTTCTCATACTTATTCGTACATAGGAAAGATTGTTTAATTTCGAAAATCTCGGAGGATATCCTGTAAGATTTCCTATAAGATATCGTGCACGGCATCTTGTAGGACATCCTGCAGGATATCTTATAAGATATCTTGCAGCATATCTTACAGAATTTTTTGTACGGGAGCAGCGATTTAAAAGTACGACCCTGCATCTAGCTTCATATATGTAAGCATTAGCTCTTTATAGAAAGAGTGTGTGTGCTCGTTGCTGCGGCTGCACAGAAGTAAGCCACAGCTGAAAGTAGGGTGAACTGCACTCCAGGTACTTGTAACTGACTAGTTTTTAAATACGAGATGGGTTGTCAGTAGAGCAATGTGAAACATCAGAAGGTATATGATTTTCTTTGTATATAATATTAATAACTAATTCGATACAAACCATAATTTTGTTTTAATGGGCGTGCGCAAGGCAAGCAGCACGTAGATCACCGCGTGAGAGACATAGACCGAAGAATGAGCAGTGCTTGAAGCGCGGTAACGCGCGAGTTTCCGCTGTGGGCCAATAAGGTTGTAGAAGACCGATAAAGGCCTATGGTGTTTTCCGTATCGTCCGCCTCGCTCGCGTGCCTATAATTTTCAGCAGTGCTTACCGCAAGGGAGTCAAGATGAACCTTCGGCTCTGAGAGCGCACGTATGCGAGGGGATTCTCTGCTTGGTGCTGGCTCGAATGAGTCTCTTGGTCGATCTGTTGCTAACAGGGAATCCACCATCCTGCATGTCTCGCTCGCGGGCTCACGTGGCATTAATTATCTCTATTAACTTAAATGCATATTTAAATGGTTAAAATGCAGTATTATCATTGCTTTAATTAATTTTATTATTTGCTTAAATACCCTAGTGTCATTGTTTTAGCTTATATCTGATTTGCTTCATTTGACTCGCTTAAATGCGTATTCAATTTGATTGAGGGCATCATCATTGTTGCCTAAACTTATGTTTAATTTGTTTGTACGTATGCTAGATATTATCTTCGCACACATCCAATTTGTTTGATTAGTATTTAAATAAATCCTTTGTACTTAAACATAAATCGGCTAATTTTACGCCTTGGAGCCCATGAGCGTATTTATTACTTCATTTCAGCCACCCATCATCGCTGAGACAGTGCTGGACCGGAGGTCATGCTATGCTGCTTCAACAACGAGTTAAGATTTCATGAGTACTAGAGCAGGTTTTCCTATACCTATCCCGGACTTGTCGATCTTTTGCTTAGCCATAGTGACGAGAGCCCGTTTTCATCCCTTTTCGGTCATACTGAGCAACCTATACCCAGGGAGAAGAGAGGGATATTTGTGCAAGATGCATATTTATCAGACTACTAATATGTGGCATAGTAAGTAAAGTAGTCGGTTTGTACATCGCTTAACAGTACTTCTCCGCGGTCTTTGCCTTGACATTAGCTCGTTCTCCTGTTTCCAGACAGGGCTGAATTTTATTTATATCACCATTGTCATATAATACATGCCGTGACGCACACTAACGTCACATAGTTCATTTCTGGCGCTCGAATAGGGACTGACTGTAGAATGGAAGCAAGCTTGGGGAGAGGGGTATGCGTGCTGAAAATATACGTCGCGAAGTGTGAAGTGATTCTGTATAGAGAAAAAGACTAAAAAAAGAAAAAAAAAATTTCAGATCAAGAACATTACAAGAACATTACACAGCAAATACGGTTGGTTAACGGACGAGAAAAGTCGCCTCGTTTCGATAACAATACCGACACAGCAACAAACACGATACAATGCCGTCGATGAGCCGAGCGTGTTCCACGCTCTTCGAGTCACGCTAAGTCGTTTTGGTCTTGGTTGGAATGTTTTGACCTCATAACACTTAAACTTGTTCTTAAATATTTTAATTATGTTGGATTGGTGTTTCTTGCTATGATTCATCGATTGCTTTCCGTTTACCCAGTCTTACTGTTGTACATACGCCTTGTTTCTACCCGGGATTATTACGCTTGCCATTGAAATTTCTTGAACGTATATTTATCTTAACTGCATAGTTATTTTGTTTTTCTGGCAAAATGGTTTCACGCTAGACGAGCTAAGGCCTTTTAATACAGATGCTCGAAGCAGTAAGTGAAGAGGGAACGCATAACATTACGTACGTGCAGCTCGGCTGCTGGCAAAATGCAATAGTTGAAGATCCAAAGGTATAATCCAATCTAATGAACAATTGGGAGAATGCATTAGGATTTTACAACGATGCGAGACGAACGCTAGTGACTTGCGCGTGCTTAAAGCCAAATTCTCCCGTGAGATAATTAAGCATATCGAAGAAATTTGTGAATCAAAAAAAAGTGTTGAGGATTTGGTGGCACAAAATGCGTCTCGGTTTGACAAAATAGAAACAGAATACGATAATTTGCGAGTGTCTATCGACACGTTGCACGGCAATGTCAAAAAATTATACAAGAAGACAGATTGGTTGTTCGATGATGTACAATTAATAAGAAATCTAATGGCTGAATTTCTTGAGGATGCTTATCACGGATCGGTCGAGTTAAAGCGTTTAGTTGACGAGAAACTGCACGATGTTCGCTTGTCCATCAGACAAGCCCCCACAAATAATTCTCGTTTTGTGAATTTAGCCATTCCAAAGTTTAAAGGGTGAGATGTCCAACAACCCATCAAATTTTTATCTGAAACTGAACAGAATTTGAGTTACGTACAGCCTTTTGACACCAAGTTGTCCTGTATGTCAGCTTAGTGTTATGAAGACACAGCACGCGATTGGTGGTACTTGCATGAGCAAAATATATGAACGTTCATCGAATTCAAACGGAGATTCTGTGATTGTGATCGTTATTAGAATCCAGCTGTACAAAAAAATTTGGGGAGAAAATGAGAGTTCGGGCAATGGCAAGTGGGGGGAGGGGGGGGGGGGATATACGAGGGTCGAGTACGCCACGCATGTATTTGGGATCGCGCCTGATCTAGATATACCTATAAATAGTAAAAATTTGGTGTATCAGCTTGCTGCACGATTCGGACGTAACTTCAAACATGCCCTTATGTGCGAGCGCGGCTCAACGGATGAGACCCTTTTGGAGTTACTAGCAGAATTCGACGCGGATTAACGTCAGCACAGCGGGCCTGCGCTAGAAAAGAATAGAGATAATTCGACTGTAAATAATCCCCCGGTGGCAGATCATAATATGAATTCCAACGTGGCAAATCGTACCAATGTTTGTAATAGTCTTGGTAATCAGAAAACTTAGCGGTCTGACCAAATATCCATAACTAAATAGCGTAATGTACAGATCGATAAAAACAAAAAGAACCGCCAATTAAAATATTTTCGAACGGTTTACTATGACTCTTTCATATATCGCTTATGTCGAAATTTAAATGATTGTGAAGTCATTGGAAAATTTTCAGCCACGTATATTGTTGCGTTCAAGCAGAGTCTGAATCATCGCTCTTTGTATTATGATGCGCGTGGCGAATTGCTGAGGGATATAAATCCAACCAATCATGCATATCCCTTGTAAATTTGCCCCGAGATCAAGATTGTATAAACCAACGCTAAAACAATGGAATTATTGGACTCGGGTAGTGAAATCACTTGAATTTCTGAAGCTTTTTATGCGGCGCATAAGAATAAGTTTGAAAGATTACTGATTTTATCATTGACAGGTAAATATCTTAAAGTGGTGACCGGTTAAAGATGTTGTAAAGTTAAAGAGCAAATTTTTATTCCAACTAGTTTTGGCAATCATACAGTGTCCCAAACGTATATATAGTGGTGCCCCGGCTCACGCTTGACTGAACTGTATAATATAGGAATATATGTATATATATATATATATATATATATATATATAATAGAATCAGTATTTTGGTAGTAAGAGCTACTTTTTTTCTACTATTATGTTATTTTATTGTACATTTGTTATAATGTTAATCTTAAAACATATAGAAGGGAGAAATCGAAATTAAACCGAATTATTAATTCTTATGCGTGAACTTATAATTAAGTTGTGTGTGTGTGTGTATGTGTGTATTGTGGAATAGGTTATGAGGTGGAGGGGGAGAGCTATGAGGGGAGTAAGGGGGAGGTATTGGGGTAGCTAAGGGGCAGCGGGGGGGAGCTAACCGAAAAAAAAAATTGGGTTAAAAATCACGTCAAAATGAACGAATAATTACGTGATTTAAAGGGGGGAGCTGTGGGGGGCCCGGGGGAGCGAAGGGGAGCGGGAGTGGGGCTGAAACTAACTTTTGTTCATACAACTATATAATATAGGAAGATATATACTTGTGGGGCTTCGTCACCTTGCGCGCTCCGCGCGCCAACCCCCATATTTCAATATTTTTATTCTTATGTCTAAATAGTAAAAAGGAAAATTTATTTTTAATACACGTATAATTAATTCCAGCGAATTTGTGACATTTCGATTTTTCATGGAAAAAGATAAAAATTCCAATGCATGCTTATAAGAAGTATTCTTCTTTTTTCTATGCACTGCCAATATTAGGAAAAAATCCGCGTTGCTCACATTTAACGATACCTTTTTGTATTAGTAACCAATTAATATTATAAATATAAATACTTAACATTTTTGTTATTTATTAATTATAACCGTATTCTCAGCGTAAAATACCTTATTTTAAGCATCAAATGTTATTGAACACTTTTTCGTAAGGTGCTTTATTTTTACGTAAAAAATTAGAGAACTTACTGAAAAACAGTTTTAAAACTTCACGTAACTCGTAATCGTGTAATTTCTTAATCGTTGATGGATTGTAACTTTAAAACAAACGCACAAGTAAAAAAAATTTGTTTTATTTGTTTTGATTCAAGCTTTAATTATACTCGAAGAAATCTCTTTATCTGGCCACCCTTCGGAGATTTTGCCATTTAAATTATTGCTAAAAATGATAAGATCTGTAAATTTTTTAAAGATCTCGAAAGTCACATAATTTTCGATCAACAAAATTCTCGATGTACACTTCTGATATTATTTTTCTTAGAGAGAAAAGAGTTGTTAACGCCAAAAAAAAGTTACTTTGCATATAAATTAGGACTGTGCCTCTTAAATTAAACGATTTTTAGTATGAGTTATGCGCTATATAACGATTTTCAAAGTAATATATACACAAAATGTTGGGTAGCACGCTTGCACATAAATAAACATCTTATTTTTTAACTTTTACGAAACATTTATCGCCTTGGAAAATTGAATAAAATTTTACAACTTTTTTTTTGTACCGAAATATCGTTGATAAGTAAACTCTTAGAAAATCGGTAACATTCAGAAATATTGTTATAACTTCTCTTGGGTAACAGGCACGCTTACAGGTGTATAACTGACTTAATCTAATATACAAAATAAAAAATCGCTGTGATTTTCATAGAATTTAAGAGATAACTTTTTTTTTATAAAAGCAGAAATATATATAACAGGGCTGAGTAACACTTGAAAAGTTACTGAATCGGTACACTTTCGATCCTAAAACTAATGGGCCTTAAATAACTTTTCCTTGAAAAGAAGTGTTTAATAGTTGTAACATAATAGTATAAAGTTCTATATATGTAAAAGTCCATTTTATCCATAAATATTGTATGAATTGATCCGTAAGACTTATTTTAAAAGTTCGGTGGTATTACACATAAGCGTACAAACCTAGATAACCAAATTGGTCTCATAATAATTCAAATAAATGTAGTCAATGCATGAAATAAGTTCACTGATTTATCAAATAATTGCTAATAATTTAATACTGATAATGACTCTAATTGGTATTAAAGGTTAATATTGATTCATATGTATACGTATACAATATTTACGCAATCTTTATTATTACAGAAATTGTTATGAGCCTTTGTTTGTTATCTTTGGTCATTTTAGAATCTATTATGGATTTGAGTTTATAAAATGTTATTATTTTGAAATTCTTTCTTAATATTTGTAAATTTGAAGTTTTTATTCCATTCTTTTTTCGTGTCATATATAAATATTTATATACTTCTAGATTTTCATTGTTTTTTTTATAACTATTAAAAATCTGATGCTCTTATATTAGTACTAATATTATTGTCAATTGAGTGAAACTTATGCAATTGATTAAATATACAACAACGTTTCATAATTTCTTTTTACATTTACATAATATTATGATTTATAACGCATAACATGTTTCTGAACTTTTCATCTTTACTGTCGTGCCTTATTTACCTAAAATCATCTTCCTTCTGCATATCTCTTCATTATCTTTTAATTCTATATTTCTGACTGATATTATTAATATTTCAACTGTTATTTCTCTTCCTCTTTACATGGCAATTTGTACTTTAAATTTTTTTCTTTTTCATTGCAGATCCTACAGTCTATCACTTAAAAACTTCTAAACTTACCTGTATCTTTTTCTTTTTGCTTTATTTTTCTCTCTCTGCTTTTTTTTCTTTTTTACATTTTACAGATGATACAAATGTAAATTACCATATAGTTATATCTATTTTCTGATTGACAAAAGTCTTTCTTTCCTTTGTAAAATTATCTTTGATTTTATCGACCTTATTTGCCTTTTTTGTTCTTTTTATAAATCTTATCGTTTTCCAATCCTCCACTTTTTCATGCACAACTTCAACTTTTTTGCCTATTTTGTATTATTTTTATTGATTGAGTCTGTTAATTCTAACAAAAATAAAAATCTATAGATTTTGACCTGCTCTTTATGATGGTGCTATCATGCGTTTGCTTAAAAACCTTGTTTTGTGTTGAAATATGTCTTTGAACTTTTCGTCACATCTCTGAAATTTGCCACAGGTTTGAAAAATAAAATTAACTCGAATTAAAAGAGCAATATTTGGTCCACACCTACACAAATTTTTAGAGTTGGAGAGCAAGAAATGCGTAACTGAGAAGCAAATAAAGACGTTGACATTAGGTCAGCCACGCTTGACAGACAACTGTATAGTTATAGTACAAAATGTAGACTCATTGATAACTATTTGACATTCATCTAAACATAGTTTACGTTATAAATAAGTAGAAGTCATAAACTTTACTTGATCCGCTGGATAGTTCACGAACAATGTAATTTGCAACTTAAAAGACTTTAAAGTTTCAATTTGTTTGAAAACTTCTTAAAGGATCGTATACATTGATTTTACATTCTAACATAATTATGTGTTTCATTGTTTAGTCATACAATTTATGATCATATTGTATCAAACTAAAATTTTGCAATGAAAACGATTTAAAGCTCAATCGCATATTTTTTATCGCTTAATTTCATTACAATTAGACAATTGTCATAATTTTATTGAATTACTTCAATTTTTCTGCAAATTTAAAAAAAAAAAAGTTATGTTGCGACCAATTGTTGCAGGAATACCTTTTTAAAAATAAATGTTACTCTTAATTTTGTTTATCAAAATTATGACCTTAAGGAGGCTCACATCTTGTATATAGTTTATATTGTGAATACGTTATTATAAATAATTATTAGGAGTTATAACAAGTTTCACTTAAACTGACAATAATACAGCTAATGTTAAAAATCATGCGATTTTCATCATACAATTTTGTTGTCAAATTTTTTAGATCCCGAGATTTGAAAAAAAATTCAACAAATTAACTTAATCTCTTCTATTTTACATGTTATTTTCAGATTTTTAGGCTTATTTTCTTCTTTAAACAATTTTATTAGGAGTCACCGATATAAAATTTGCAAATACTTCAATAGATTTTTCAGAAAATTCAATTGTTTATATAGAAATACGAATAATATGTGAACTATTGGATTTTTGCATTAAATCATTTTAGAAGCTATATTTTAGGTGTAAGCCTCCTTAAACAGAAGTATATTATGTTTGAAGCACCATATTTTTGAAGGAGTAATTTTGCAATGGCTTATGACTCTTTGTATTGTTTCTATGACGAATTATTATGCACAATGTTTTTCCGTACTGTGTTAAAAGTTTATTTCAATTTCCAGAAAAAGTTTTATCTTGTAGATTAAAAAATATCATGATTCAAAATATAACTACACCTCCTTGGATACATCGCTGTGGATTATTCGCTATGTGTTAGCACCATCATAAATACTTATATATTTTTGTGAAACGAACATTAACTGCTATTATGTATATTACGTATAATTGCTGAATTTGTTTTTGTTGGAATGAATAAAAAATGTTTTGAATAATAAAATATTAACTGTATGGTATCTATATGATAACATAATTACTTTTACACGATAAAGTATAATTCCTCTATAAATACTTGCATCATGATTTTAAAATATTCAATACTTGTGCATTGCGTTTTTACAAAAAAATAATGATCATCTGCAACTACATTTCTAATACTACCAATCGATCAATGTTCTATGCAATTTGCAAACAATAATGGCCAATATCTCCTAATTTTTAAGATTTAGGGAGGTGAATAAGGACTTCGATGCAATCAGCTGGTATTGACTTATTCAATGAACTCCGTGTGACATCCAAACTACTCCCGCTGAAGCACCCTTAAAATTGAAAGTATAATACACCCTACCGTAAGTATAATAGACAGAATTATATTGATTGTGATATTTTGTTTTAAAAAGACATGGTATCCGAATAGGAGATCTTAGCTTATCACTGTTCGGATATAGTTTGCTAGATTTGAGCACAATAATGGTTTGAAAGAACCTCTTTTTTTTTGCACCATCTGCATGAATCGGTTGCTCTGCCCCATTCCTGTAATAGGTTGTTATTTTCGAATGTACTTAATTTTTTTAATTTTACCTAATTTTTTTAATGTTTCAAATAACTTATTAATATAATTATTGGATAGTTCATAAATTCATATTTAAAAATAACTGAAAAAAATTTATAAAAAAAGCGTAAATAAGTATTTTAATTAAAAGTTCGATACAAATTGCAATATAGAAGGGTGTGATGAGTAGATAGCTCACAGAGGTAGATCTTGTCTATGTCGATATGGTACACGGATCGTATAAACAAGGTCAGGCGTTCAATTTATTTTTAAAAATATTTGTTTTAGAAATTAAAAATTCAGTTTCGTTAATTTTTATTTTAATCGTGAAAAATTCTACATAATTAATTTGGTAACGTTTATAGTAGACTAAATGAAATAGACATTGATAAAGTCATTTACATGTATCATATGTTTTTTGTATATAGTGTAAATTATAAATTTTTTAAGATATTTTAATCTTAATTGGTATCAAATAGAAAATTATGAGTAACCAGAAAGGAAAAGCAAGATATTAATAAACTATGTAAACAGAATCTTTTGGCTGATCTGTCCGATTGTATTGATAATGATTATACTGTGTGCGTTATCCCGAAACACAATAGACTACTGCTCAGATTCCAAATTACTAAATAAATTAATTATTGATAAACAGTTTGTGCGGGCAATTTTATTCGGTTGTTAAGTCTTAGCTGCTTGGATTTTTTTTTTTTTTTATTCCGTATTTAGCTGAATTTTACGGATCTTTTAGTATGCGTTTAATCAGCGTTATAACTGACGTTAACGTTTTTTATTTCCTGCTTTAGGAGAGCCAACTTAGTTATTCTTGACGTAGTAGTAGAACATAGTATTAAGACAAATTTTTTCTATTTTTCAAATATAGAGATCAGCTGTCATAAACTGTGATTATTTTTCTATGTTGTCAGAAGCATGTGCTATCCAGCCAACCTTGTCTATTTACATTATAATTGAAAGTATATTACACCTTTACAGTAAGTATAATACACAGAATTATATCGCTGATGATATATTGTATAAAAAGACATGGTATGCGATTAGGAGATCTTAGCATATAACTGTTAAGATATAGTTTGCTAGATTTTAGCACAATTATGGTGTGCACACACCTGTTTTTTTTTGCATCGTGTGCATGAATCGGTTGCTCTAGCCGATTCCTGCAAGTGAGTGTTATTAGGGTATAATGTATGGTATTACTTCATGTACTTTATTCCGAAACCTGCTATACATTTTTTCTTACACTTTAAGTAGATAAATGATCTGTTAATAGACAGTGTAAGCGGGCGAGTCCATTTGGTTATCTGGTTGTAAGTGTTGTATTTTTTTTCTATTTCGTATTGTGCTCGAGTGTACGGGTGTTCCGTTATCTGTTTCATCAGTTGTATTGCTAATAGTACCGTTTTATTGTTGTGCCTGTGTCTATTAGCCGCATAAGACGTGCGGGCAAAACAGAGAATTCCAAGTGGCTTTGAATGATCGGCTTCAGCTGCAATCAGTTGTTTTAAGCAATGTTTTACGATGTTGGAGGGCTTGGGTGAAAGGATTTGTCTGTAATTGAAATAATTCGTCTGTGTGTGGATGGGGGGTGGTGAGTTGGGGGGTGGGTTGGGGGGGGAGGTGTGGGGTGGGGGGGGAGGGGGGGGGGGGGGGGGGGGGGGGGGGGGGGGAGGTGTACATTCAAATAAATTTTAAGTCCCTGTATATATATACATTATACAATCAATATCTTGGTAGTAAGAGATACTTTTTTTCTACCCTCATGTTTTTTTATTGTACATTTGTTAACATAATGTTAATCTTAAAACATGTAGATGGGAGAAATCAGAATGAAACCAAATTATTAATTGATATGCATGAACTTATGATTATGTTGTGTTGGTGAGTATTGTAGAATAGGTTATGGGTGATGGGGGGAGCTGAGGGGAAGCGGGTGGGAGAAGGGGGAGCTAAGCCAAAAATAAATTGGGTTAAAAATTACCTAAAAATTATCGAATAACTACGTGATTTGGGGGGGGGGGGAGCTGTGGGGAGCCGAGGGGGAGCTGAGGGGCAGCGGAGGGGGCTAGGACTAACTTTTCTTCATCTAACTATATAATATAGGATGACATATATATATATATATATTTACACAGTGACGCAGTGGTATAGTCCGAGTTCCGTCGGTCAACGAGGTGAAGCAGCATTTGGCGTGGCTAATAATTGGTTGGGTGACCGTTCGAGTCTTGCCGTTTCGCATTTGCTGTTAGCTTCGAGGGTCGATTAACTGTTTCTCTGGTCTTGATCTCTGGGACTTGTTCTGGCAAATGCGGAGCGGCATCGTTTACCTTCCCCATTCCTCCATCCTTCCCCAGTCCCAAAGTGCCGAGTGCACAGAGTAGGACGTAGTGCATTATAATATGAAAAAAAATTACAAATTATATTTATACATATGATCTGAACCGTGCCGGTACACTTAATATGAAAAGGACATATACGGCTCATCCGCATCCTGTCTTTGTCTTGTCATTGTCATATTTGGTATATCTCTATAAAGTGATCCAGATACTTACCTGATCAAAAAGTTTTGCTCTTGCCGCAAAAAAGATCATTAGATCCGAACGGAGGATAACCCGAGGAGGCTACCAATCAAGCATGTTTAGCAATACAAAATATAATGTAGGTATTTCGTAATTTGTTTGTGCGGCGCGCACGCAGTTTTCGACATTACAAAACCAATCTTGACGCACGTACCCTCATATAAAGTCAGCGCGTGCAATGATGAAAATATAGTTTTTTTATTTTGTAAACAGTCCATGAATATACATTTACTTTGTAGTTACTTGAGATGTCAAAATAGTGGTCAATGCCAGGGCACGGCCCGTATCAATGTACGAGAAATTGATGTTATTCGACCTGCAAGAGCTCACACAGATATTTGCGAGGTGTAAGGAAATGCCGAGCACATACACCGGTTTAAGGTCGCATTGAAGGATGCTCCAACCACACACTGGTACCAGCTGCAGATGCTTTACGATACTCTCTCTATGCTGTAAGTTGTTGTTATAAATAATTTTCCACTCTGAAGAATATACCAAGGCTAGCTGTATGTTCTTTTTTATTTGTCCTTTTTTAAAATATTATATGTATGTGAGTGCGTAGGGTAGTAGTGTATAAAGAGGGGTAGTTACGTATCCTGCACATTATATTATTGCGGTGCCTGTTGTTCGCAAATTGACTTTACCTCAAGTTCTATTCTTTTCACTATTTTTTTTTTTTGTGTAGCTTGGAACTTGAATATTAACAATGCAAATCCTATTGAGTGTTTGTTGAGTTTGTAAAGTAGAAAAACATTTTTTTACATTGTGATTTTCTTTCCCTTTGGCGCACGGTTCTGGGACATCGGTCAGAAAAACGACTTTTCCGACTCAGGCACAAACGTACCTTTATTCCCGGAAAATCCATACTTGGAGCCCTAAGTGTGAAAACCCGTTATTCTGTCCCTAGGCGTATAGTATGCCCTAGGGCGCAAAGCCGTGCACCCAAAGTAAGAAATACAATTTTTTTTTCGGTTCTAAATACACTGTACATAACTGTTGTAGTAAAGTTAATTATATGTACTGTACATAAAAATTTTGTATCACACAATATGGCCTAAAACAATAATGGTACTTAGCATATAAATACAATTTTTTATATCAAATATTGCATTATGGGGTATCAACATTTTGTAGGCAACCGGAGGCCGCAGCAATAGTATCATTTATATCAATCAGGTCTAGTATGATCAGGTGGAGACGACGAAGATATCCACCAAACCCTGCAACACTTCTCAACATGGGAAATACTTTCAGCAACGTCCATGATGCTTGCATCTTGAAATACAATCTTGGACGGTTACGAAATTACCTAATCAAAGACAGCGAAGGATTCTATCATGTACTCTTGTGTGACATGGATTTCTTGAGGGTCGAATTTGCAGAAAGCAATATAATGATGGTAGATGCCATGTTTCAAACGAAGCCAGACGTTGAGGATTGCATCCAACTGTTAACGATAATATGTGCTAAATACAACCACGTAAGTATAAATTATGTTACGTACAGATTTTACAGAAAATTTCACAAAAAAACTTAAAAATTAACATGCAATAAACGATTGCGTAATAAAACGATTTTTTTAATACAAATATGTGTATATTATTGCGGTGCCTGTTGTTCACAAATTGAATTTACCTCAAGTTCTATTTCTTTCACTATTATTTTTGTGTAGCTTGAAACTTGAATACTAACAATGCAAATCTCATTAAGTGTTTGATAAGTTTGTAAAATAGAAAAACATTTTTGTACCTAGTCAATTTTTACAACCTTACTTTTTACTTTTTACTCATGGTTACACATGAAATTTTAAAACTTTTTGATCAAAAACAAAAAAAATTTAATTTTTATCTATTTATTAATTTTTATTTATGTTTTTCAAATAAATTCTCAAAGTCGAAAACATAAACAACTTTATGAATTATTATTTATTTTTTTTTTTAATTAATAAAGTTTTATTAGCTGTGCAGTATTAATCTTTGCTTTGTAATTCCAAAAAAAATTTTGGGCATAGTGAAGAAATTTCATACTACGATTCGACGGTAATTTCAGTCGTATTAAAACTGAGGCTACGGAATAATTTTGGAATTAAAAGATTTATTGAAAAAACATATCGTTTTTGGAAGAAAAGAAGTAATATGGGAGACAGGCCCTATAAAAAAATTTGATTTTTTTTTTTTGAAATGACAAAAATATTCATAAAATAATAGAATACCAATAATTTAATTTTCTTTGCTAGGATGTTCCTGTATTCTACGCTCTAATAAGCAGACGCACCCAAGTTGCTTATTGTCTTGCTTTCGAGCATTCGCCAACAGGGCTAGGTACTTAAATTCAGAGGTAATTTTATCTGATTTTGAGATTCCGTTGAGACAAGTCATCGCGATGTGTACCCTGGATCTCGGATGTCTGGATGCAATACGCACTATGATCGCGTAATATTCTTATTATTACTATTTTAATTTGTAAATTAAAACCATTTGAGTAATGTACTACTCGTGTTTTTTATTTAATTGTAACTATTATTAGCTTCACTATTATGAAAATTATTATAAATTTTAGCAAGGAAAACATCAATACTAAAATCTCTTTAGTTACATACAAAAATTTCGAATTTTTTTCGTGATAAACCTACTTATTCAGAATATAAATTATTCTTATGGTTCATTACTATGTAATAGGCCGTTCGTACAAGAGAAGAGTATTAGGACTTGACGTGATCATGGAAGCAAATCAAGATGTACGGCAAGTTGTCAGCGAATTATTATCTCTTCCCTTTCTTCCTCCGACTGACATTGCTGCCACATTCAATGAAATAAAGTATCGGTTGTGTCCGCAAACAACAAATATACTGCAACCTTTTATTACTTATTTTGAGCACCAATGCGCAGGGATTATAACGCCTTACGGCTTTAGCATCTTTGGATTAAAGACTCGTACGACGAACGCAGATGAGTCCTTTCATGCGAGACTTTTGCGAACCATCGGCACAAGACCAAGCGTCTGGAACTTCATAAGTAAGATATTTTCGAATAAATTTTTAATATACTATAGAGAATATAATTTTTTATATCACTATTTTTTATTCATTGATAAAGGAGGTTTACTCATAATTCAGGATATAGCGGTTGCAGATGTTTTAAAACTATCAAGAGGAGAGCGTGTCACTCGATTGCCAAGATATACAGCCAGAATTCGTAGTGACATAATTTGCCGAGGTAAGGAAAAATATCTGATTTTTAGCCACCGCTCGCAATGACGGTGCTCGGCTATGCCTTGCTTGCACTGTAATAACTGTAAACGATTTCTCATTTTAATATTGTATCATTTTCATTACTAAATTTTTCATGTTTTTTTTTTCATTAAATTTTCAGTTTGGCGTCTTTATGTCCAGCGGCATCTAAGTAAAAATGAGTTGCTTTAAATTGTTGGACACCTACAAGGAAACATTACTCGTAGGATCCGACAATTAGAAAGAATCAACGACGAGCTACGAGAACGACACCTTGAAGAATTTCAGTATGGAGACAACGGTAATATCTAATTATAACTAAAGTTAATTAGTAAAACCTTCGATGATTACAATATATGCTTTGTAGTGCTAGTATTTATTTATTGTTGTTTTGTTCTTGAAAAAATATTTATTGATTTAAAAAACAAAAAAAAACATGAATAAAGTCATTGATAAATAAAACACATTATCTTCGCAAAAGTACAAAAATAGCTGCAACTGTATTTTTTATATTAAAGGTTCCATCATCATTGTTTTTTCTTACTTACAGAAGGACAAGCTGATCCGAAATTTAATCAAAATACCTTCGATATACGCGCTATTTAGTACAGTACAATGATCTTCTAGAAGCTCTACGGCTTATTAGACCGATCGAAGACGGTCACAATGATTTTCAAGGTATTTTAGTCAACTCATACTAATAAATGAAATCGGATGCATACGTTTGTTTGTGTGATTGAATTTTTGTTTGTTTCTTTTTTTTCATCCAGAGGAAAATAAAATGGAAAACTATATGCAGAAATAGAACATATATTTTAATAAGATAATAGTCGTTGTACACCGTACAGAAAAAAAATTTAAATTGTATCGTTTAGTAATTTTATACAATGAATTACTATTATTATTATTATTTTTTTTTAGAGGGGCCAGATGATTTTAATTATATAGAAGCTGAAAATTTACCACAATTGCACCAACAACGCGAACCTGTGCCATAGCCAGTGCTCCCTCGTCGCCGTGATCAACGTGTCAACAACAACATGCTTGAAAATCATCGATTTGGCCGCCCGGCGTTTTTAAGACCCATACCAGCTCTTCATCACGTACCCGAGCCGGAAAATAGCAACAACGCACGTCTTGACCACCCAGCACCCCCAGAACTTGCACTAGCCATCCGTCAAGATCGTGCTCAACAGCGACCCCAACCACTGACGGACGCACCTAAGGCAGCTTGTTTCCGACGCAATAACCGTCAAAATGACAATAATCATGAAATTACACGTCTTGGCCGCCCAGCACCTCCAGAACTTACATCAGCCATCCGTCAAGATCGTGCTCAATAGCGACCCCAGCCACTGGGCAAGGACATACCTGAGCCGGTTTTCTTTCGACACGATCGCCATGAAAATGACAACAACATGGAAGACGCACGTCTTGGCCGCCCAGAAGTCCCGGGACTTGCAAACGACAATCACCAAGATCATTTTCCAGTGCAAGCTCACCAGCCACGTGATAATCAAATACCAGGCCCTATTCGTGGTAACAACGTAAAACGTAACCGAAGACGGCGGAATTGTAGAAGTGTGAGTCGCCTTGTGGGTGAGTGCCAGGCTGCAAAACGACAAGATCTTAAAATTTCGGTTAAAATAGTACCTCAAGCAGATAAAGCTAGTAGAGGACCAGGTATCTAACTTAAATTAAACTTGCGTGTGTTACATTTAGCTGAACGTCAACTTTGTCCCTTTTATCAATACATACATTTTTTGTAATTCTATTATTGTGGAAATTTTTAATCAAAATAGATTGGTTACTCTTGAAAAGCGAGAAGTGATTCATAAAATAAAAAATCGAATGTAAATTAAAATAATTTTAAGTTACACGATTGTCTCAAAAAATTGTAACGCCATTTTATAATTAGGGTAAAAATTATTTGGTGCAGATTTTTCTATCATTTTACATTCCCACACGGTTCCACGAAAGTTCGTAATTTTTATGTTCCAAGCGTATTTATTTAACCACATATTATTATTACTATTATTATTGTTACTATTATTATTATTATTATTATTATTATTATTATTATTATTACTTTAAAAACTTATAGCAATCAACCGTCAAGATGCACAATAACAAGCACTAAATGGTGGTGTTCTGAATGGAAATGACCAGCTCAACAGAATTCAGCGTCCACAAGGTAATGACAATCGGTTATGTAAGTACTGGCCTGTGACATAGAAATAGCAGCACTGAAAAAAAAAAACTAAACACTAGATTAATAATCCCTCTAAGCGTATACATTTTTCTCGTAGTTATGCGCTTTTAATGAATTTGAGAGCATCAAACTCAAGGAGTGCATATACCTATGAAAATAAATAATTATTGAGTGGTTGTATTATTTTTACAGGTTGGTCGCACCACCCTCTGATTGTGTTATATGAGCAGCAAATAAATAATTTATTTTTTAAGTGGACTACCACTTTAAGGGGTCTCTGCTCTACATAAGTATAAAATTATTAACGATTACTAAAGTAGATTATTGATATTACATAACAAAGAAGTTAATTTCATACGGAAAAGGGGTATTTTAAATGTTAAAAAACAATTTCAATCTTTATTTTCATAATTCATTATCAGATATTTTTAAGGGTATTCAAGACTCATGTTCTAAGTCTTTAATCCTCTTAACTACAAAAACGAACTCAGTAAAAGTAGGAAAACTTTTTTGTTTTTTATTCGATTCCCATTTTTCGATTCTTCAATTTCTCTTCCAAAGATTTGGGATAAATTTGACGAAGAAACTTTTTGTAATATTTAACGTCTAACAAATTAATTACTATTATTTATATAAAAACGTAAATTTTTACGAGATTTTTTGACAATAGTATCTAATTTTTTGCCACTTAAATATTTCATAAAATATTTTCGATAACTTTATGCTAAATATTTGAAAAAAGAGTTCAAGCATTAAAAATTAGGAATCGAATGAAAAACAAAAAAAATTGTAAAACTTTTACTGAGTTCGTTTTTATACTTAAAAATTTCTGAAAATGCAGTACGCAAAGTAAAAAAAAAAAGTGTTCTCATCACCTGCAATACCCCTTTTTCGTATGGAATGAACTTTTTTTTTTACTTTATGTCACCAGTCTACTTTATTAATCATGAAGAATTTAGTACTTATTTTGTGCAGAACTTCCTTGAGTCATACAACTGTCTACTGTAAAAGTACTAATAAAACTTGCGACGTGTTGTCTGATACAGTCTCGTATTTCATAAGCTCAGTCGACTATTCAATTCATCGACTTTGATGATCTCAAAGTAATTAAGATTTTCCCTATAAAAAAATTTGCACTGATTACGATGATACTCAAGTAGATAATTTTGGTTTTGTTTTTACAACTTTTCGTGTATGTTATTACAAGTGATAGATAAAAAAATTTTTTTACTCATGATACGTACAGTACACTCCTTAAACGTGTATTATTCGATGGTGTCACGGGCTCGTACTTATATTGCCCATGTGTCAGTGCGTATGATAAAAGGGGTTTGATAAAGATACTAGTATCGAAAAAATATCTTCGACGTTTCTATCTTGAAAATTTTTTATATCTTCTTGATGTTTTAATTGGTTTCGAAAAAAGTATAGGGCCTCTTAAGCAATGTCAATTCGTCACCTGTATGACAGATCGACGTTCCATCGACTGATTCACCGACCTCATTCGACCGTTTGTTTTTAAAAAAAATTAAACGTGTACAGAATAAATTTAGTTGATATAATTTGTATTATGTAAAAAGATCGAAGTATTCTTTTTTTTTCTAGGAATAGCTCAAATAAATGTAATATAAATATGTAAATTTATCGTAGCGAAAATTCAATGAGTAATAGTGAAGGTTTATGACTCTAATTAATAACTGTGCATACTGTTTTATCACTTGTTCGAATTTTCAATACATTGGATTCATTTTTTTCAATTTTCAATCATTTGAAAACAATAAATTTTTTTTTATCATCCATTTAATATTTAAAATCAAAGTTTAAAGGCCTTTGAAAAAAAAAAAAATAAGGAATTTCATCGTTGGGTTATGAGGAATATTAATGAAGAAAAGTAGATCGGTACATCGTGAAGGTATTGTGCTTGATAATTGTACAATTAAAAATTAAGTTTAAAAATGAGACGAAAGCACAGCAATGGGAATATTTTCCAACTGCTGTATTTTATTTTTCAAAGAATTTTTTTTTTTACTCTATTACGTATGTTCATAGAAATAATTATTTGTTTTAATACTTATGTATTTATATAGCCTTTTATCATGTGCTTCATTACTGGTATTTAAAATATTTTATGATTTATTAAAAAATATCGTTAAGTGAGTTAACTCAATGGGCTTTGTAACGATTTTTAGCACGTACAATTCTTGATAATGTTTTTCTATTTTGTTTCTTTATAAAAAAACAACTATAGTTCGTGTTGTTGTGTATAAATATATTTTTTCGTTCGCAAATACACGTACACTTTGAGTGAATTCAGAATATAACACTAAATTTTGTTTGTACAATTATGAGACAGTAAATTTGCCTTGTATGACTTTTCAGTCATAAAAATGAAAAAAAATTGACCAAACCTTCAATATATTTATAACTGTTGATCTGCTCAAAGTAAAATACAAATGTTAGTCAGTGTGCTAACTTCCTAGTCCGGCAGGTTCAAGGTGCAATGGGTTTGATATTTGTCGAAAAATTTTCGGAGATTTTTCATCGAATTTTCCGGCGGAAATCGTATCTAGGGCGTCGAAAACAGAACCATCCGATTTTTTTAAGGACGGTCAGTGGTTTTTCTGAATGATGTCTTGTACCCAGGGGGCAATCCCTCTTGGGGAGGTCGACGCGCCCGTCCAGCTCGGCCGATAAGTTTTAGGTGATAGTCATTTCACTGACTCTCCCTCCTCCGATCGTTTTATCTCCGTTTCTAGACTTATTTCTCTTTTGTCCTGTTTCTTTTCTTAAGGGACAGAAAAGTTTTTACTTCGGGCTTACTCGAAGTGATGAAAAGTTACTTAAAGGAGAACAGTTGTTCACGATTCAATGTAGATTAACCTAAAATTGCTCCAAGTTTCTCCAAAATAGTTATAAAACTGGAATTAGATAAATTTAATAATTGAATGATTTTTCATAATTTTTTTAATCATATATCATATGTGGTTTCACATCAAAATCTGCACATTATAACATAAGAGAGATCTCCCCGAACAAGCGTAAAAAATCGCATTTAGGTAGAGTAAAGTGTATTGAAATGTCTTTATTGTTCATTGCTTGAAAAGAGAAAAATTTCGAGATTATATACAAAGATCAAACAAAATTTGTTCATGTGACAACCCCATTTAATAAACAATTATTTTAATTACTTGAAATTTCCGTAAGAAAGCTCTCAAGATAATATCCTATTAAGCTGTAAATGCGATGTATACTAGGCTGGTTGTCTTGGATCCCTTAAACACGTGATAAAAGTCATTTCATCGGTAGACAAAAAAGAACATCACATACGCAATCTAAGAAAAAGATAAACCTTCATGCCCTGAGAGGGCAAGTCGCACTTTTCTTCATTATAGCGTGGTGTACTAGATGATTAACGTAACCCAGTTTTTAAGGTCCATGAAGTATCAATCAAAGAATAATCATCCTTTTAAGCTGGTACAATCGTACGCTAGTGTCTATCTCTATGCAAGATTTCTCGTTATATCTTTTAACAACGACAGTCTGCGCTTGATGCTACAAATATTGATCAATTCACTACGAAAATATCCAATATAAGTATATCGATCACGTTTACAAGATAAATTAGAATACAGAGTGAAAAACAACTTGGGAGCATACATATCATTTTTGTAACTTATAGCAATCGATCCGCAATTGAAAATTTAAGCACTCATGTCTCAACCGTGAAGCGTTGACCGGTTGAAAATGTACGCTAGAGCTTTACTCTATGAAAAATTTCCCGTACAACGTTTGTCAGATGATTCCGAACATAGGCTCAAAATATAGTCACATATTATCAACATTTTTTTTATTACTGATAACTAATAATTAACGATAAATGATGAAAAGACATTTTTGATAAAACTTTGAGACGATTTAGCGGTTGAAATTGTACGTTAGAGAATGTCCCTATGCGAGACATTCCGTTCGTCGTTGCGTACAGCATCAATCAGGTGCATCAAGTAAATAAAAATACAAGTAAGAAAGTAGTCAGAGGCATAATTATCATTTTTATAACTTATAGCAATCGATCCACGATTAAAAATGTTAACAGTCATATATCAACCGTGAAGCTTTGACCGGTTGAAATTGTACGCTACAGCTTTACTCTATGCGAGATTCCCCGTACAACGTTTGTCAGATGAATCCAAAAATAGGCTGAAAATATACTCACATGATATTAAAACTTTTTTTAATTACTGATGACAAATAAATCAACGATAAATGATCAAAAGACATTTTTGATAAAACTTTGAAACGATTGAGCGGTTGAAATTGTACACTAGAGCTCGTCTCTATGCGAGATTTTCCGTTCGTCGCTGCGTACAGTATCATTCACGTTCATAAAATAAATCAAAATACAAGTGAGAAAGTAGTCAGAGGCATGATAATCATTTTTATAACTTATAGCAATCGATCTACGATTAAAAATGTTAACATTCATATATCAACTGTGAAGCGTTGAGCGGTTGAAATTGTACGCTAGAGCTTTACTCAAAGCGAGATTTGCCGTACAACGTTTGTCAGATGAATCCAAGAATGGGCTGAAAATATAGTCACATGATATCAAAATTTTTTTTTATAAATGAGAACTTATAATTAAATATAAACAATGAAAAGACATTTTTAATAAACCTTTGAAACTAATGAACGGTTTACATTGTACGCTACAACTTGCCTCTATGTGACATATCCTTTGATAATATAGTATGTAATAGCAACCGAGAGTATATGAATTTTAGAATTGAGTAAAATAAGGATATAGGCAATCAATTTATTTTTTATGTTTGCCAATGATGAGTCTGTTAGTCTATTCATTAAAATAAAAAATGTTAAGAACGGTGTGTAATATGTGTGCATACATATATATAGCGATAAAAATTTGACACCATAGAGTTTTCTATGCGATGATTTCCGCTGAACCTTGGAACGGATTCGAATTATACGTCTATTAGTAAGCAGGGATTATCATTATTTAAAGCTCTATATTTTTGTGTCTAAAACCCGTCAAGCTACATGTTCGTCGAAGATTTCAGATGTTCTGTGGTACAGTCACGTTACATGCATAAATTATTTGTTCAAGTATAAAATGTGTTTTAATGAAAAGTACAAATGTTTTAGCATTTAATATTGTATGAAATGGTAAATCAATGCATCGTTTCCATCTTCATAATTTTTTTTTATGATACTATTTCTGAACTATTTTGTTGGTTACTTTTGTTTATAATTAATTGTTGATAATATTATTTTATTCTCATACATGATGGTGTGCGTTGTAACAATAATAGTTTTTTAAACTCTTAATGCTGCTTAATGGAACAACCCACGACGGCTTCTATTCATTGTGGACACAAATGTTGCTGCCAGGAATGATACAAAAGAACTTTTCGTAAAAATCACCAACGCTGTCCATATTGCAATGTAGAATGTCGCATGTATAGTTTAATATAAGAAGTATGATTACATGTACGAATAACTTCAATTGTACACATTTTCTCATCATCGTTTTTTTTTAAAACTATTTTTGTTTCCTAAGATGTCATATTTTTTTATTCACAGTGTATCTTTTTCAAAACTATCAGTAAGATTGCGAAGTATTTATCATTTCTTGACATCAAAAAAAAATTAACAACACATACGAATTGTTTGATTGGGATGTATTCTTTTATAGAAAAACATATGAAAATACTAATAATAATTATTATTATCAGATAAGTTTAGACTTATAACGACCTTAATAATTTGATCACAACTAGATTATTATCAACTATAATACAGAAAAAAAAAATACCAAAAGTCATTAAGACTACAGATTTACAAAACTTGCTTGTAGACTCAAGTTTTTATTGTATTTTCCTCTATAAATCTTATAATAAAACCCCAACGTTATGCATATTAAAACTACTAAATATTTTATCTTAATTAGCTATTTGTTTTTTTTATTTATAGGATATATGAATTAAATTTTTCACACCAAATTTTTCAAATTTTTTGATCTTTAAAGTCATCAAGTGCCACCGAATGTTGTAATCAAGTAAGAATTTGCGTACGATATTCAAGTTGTTTAACTCATTTTCATCATTTGTATAGACTGATCCAAAGATAAAAGATTGATTGTCACGTGACTTGCGCCTTTCTATTCGTTGCTTGATTGGCTAAGACTAGCCGAGAGTGTGTAAATTTTAAAATGATATTTCTAAAAATGGATAATAAATGTTATAAAATAGCTGAATATTCGATTTGTTCAACAAAAATCTTGAAAATAATTATGTTTGATTAAATTTTGTGGATTGGCACGCAAACCGCGGAGCACCCCCAATATTATAAAATTGTTCTGATTAGTTTTTTAAATTTCAGTACACGCAATTTGTATACATCATTATCATGTATTTTAGTAATGTCAGGCCATCAAATAAGCTTGTTACCAGTTTGCAATAGATTCTTGATAATAATAGTGATTTTCGCTCAAATTAACTGTCGGCAAATATGGTGTCGTTAAATCCATCTTTCGCTAAATTGAGTGTAGTTGAAATAAACTGACGACTACTTTAGTGTTGTTGATGTATGTTATCGATGTATATTTATTCTTAATTGTATATAGGGTTCGAAACGAGGAAAGTCTTTTAACGCGATTGACATTTCGTCGATGTCTACATTATGTTCTGTCGACATTAATAATCGTCTTTGTTCCAAATGTTAAACGATTTTCTCCTTCGTCCATCTCGACTTTCTATGAAATGTTGGTCGTCAAAAAAAAATTCGTTATTTTACAACAAGTCCGAACTGCACTGTCGTTATTTTGGACCCCCCCCCCCCCTCCGCCCCCTCGGTCTGAGAGTGCTTGATTGTAATATATCTGTACGGCACCTCTATCTATATATTGATATAGGTACACACATATTTGCTCGTATACCCGTCGGACCATAGATGGTTTTCGTTGCACAAACTTAGTGATTCAATCATGCTGAAAGATGAATTTCCACCTTCAGGACGTTGGCTTGTCGAAGTCTTAACTGAGACACGCCACAGAGGCAATGGTTTACTCAACGATATTAAGTGTTCGGCCATCAAATCAACCGTCAAGCGTCCTGACAAGAGAAGCTGTTTACAGTGCAATAGTGTAATAGCGAATATTGCTTCTACAACTAAGACTTTAAACATTTAATAAAAACTACAATTACATTTGTCAAACATCGGGTTAGCTTTCATGAATAGTCAGATCACCTGTTCCACCGTAGACCCTTTTGAGCCGGAATCCTTATAGGGGTTTTTCGGCTTGACAGTCCCAAAACCCCTGTTGGCCACACCCCTAATATATCCTGACTGCACCCCTACTATACCTTGACTACGCCCCCACCACCGAGTGGCGAAATTTTTTAGCCCAGAAAAAAATTTAAAACCACAATTAAAATTATAAACATAACTAAATAATGAAAAAAATTTTTAACCAAAAATTAGTAAATCTACAATCAAATAAAGAGATAAGGTTGAAATTATAATTATAAATAAGAAAAAAAATTGATCGGCCTGGCGGCGGCTGACGTTACCTACAGTGGCATAGATCTACGTTATCATGTAGATAAACGTATACATTACATAACTGTTTTCCGCTGGCCAGAATGTGGAACACATCACTAGTGATCAAAATATGGGGATCCTGCCTACTGATCTTACGGTTAGGTAGAACCCTGCCCTACTAGCGACGATTGCGGAAAAAAGCCAATATTAAATAAGGTAGGAAATCTGCATTATCAATTTTCGTTACTTATAGTAATGCAGATCTTTACGTAAGCTGCACAATAGATTTGAGCTGTGTTCTACAATTGCCGCCAGTCAGATAGCACGATGAGTGTAAAAGAGATAGCATGACATGGCATGTGGGTGCTACAGCCAGTGCATAGCAAGCTGTCAATCGTGGGACCATATATGTTGGTGTGGCCGGTGCATATAAGCAGCTGTTCGCGAACCGATATGTCTCCTGCACGCGAGCGTGTTGTTGCTGATGTGGCCGGTGCCCAGCAGCCGATCGCGAACCGACGCACAGTGGGATAAAATGGACAAAAGTCTGCCTCCGATTCATTTTTGGATGGATTGACTTAAAAATTTGTGGAAGTCTATAAAATAATATATCCGTCCATGCCTTACTGCCAGTTTCTTAAAATTCAAAATGGCGGATCCAATATGGCGGCCAAAATGTATTAAAGTTTTGAATTAAGATATGAAAATTAGTAATCAGGTGTATTTTTTGTCGCTGATGACGAATCTGTAATCAGATTTGCAAAATTCAAAATGGCGGATCCAATATGGAGGCTAACATGTTACAAAATTTTGAATTAAGATGTGAAAATTGGTAATCAGGTGTATTTTTTATCGTTGATGATAAGTCCGTTATTAGATTTGCAAAATTAAAAATGGCGGATCCAATATGGCGGCTAAAAAGTTACAAAATTTCGAATTAAGATATGAAAATTGGTGATCAGGTGTATTTTTTATCGCTGATGATAAGTCTGTGATCAGATTTGCAAAATTCAAAATGGTGGATCCAATATGGCGGCTAAAAAGGTACAAAATTTTGAATTAACATATGAAAATTGGTTATCAGGTGTATTTTTTGTCGCTGATATCGCAGCTGTGATTTGTTAATCAAAATTAAAAATGGTGCATACAACGTGGTGGCAAGATTATAAAAAAATTATGAACTAAGGCATAACAATTGTTAATGTTATCAATAAATAACTTCAACCGAATAACCCAGGGACAACGGATACTTAAGCAGATAATTATTTAGTGTTAAAAATAATTATAATAAATAAATGAATTAAAAAGAAAGATATATCGCTATATAACAATGTATAACAACTATAATAAATAAACAAATACAAGTAGGAAAAATAAATTCTTAGCAACATTAACGGAATAACCCAATAGACTTGAACTTAATAACCCGGGACTTGAATTTAATAGACTTATCAGACCTACCCGACCGGAGTCTGATGAGTCTGTTAAGTCGGGTCGGATGAGCCATCAGACTTACCGGACTTTTAATTCACATG
>JAPYYV010005320.1:0-15541 GCA_030522625.1 Copidosoma aretas | reverse complement strand
AATATTTTCTCGGCAAGCACTATCGATTCCCATATGTTTCTAAAGAAAAATTTTTTTAGTCACTTCACGTTAACATGGAATGACCCATATATATACATATGTATAAGGAAAGAAATGAATAAGTGTAAAGAAAATGAAGTAAATTTTACTAATGAATAGTTCAACAGCAGTCATCATTTTTAATATTATAAGATATTAGAAAGTATTATATATTGCAAATAAAATTTTCAGTTATAGTAATAAAAAGTAATTAGGCAAAAAATTTATCAAATTTTAATAATTAGAAAAATTTTTAAAAATGTATCCGACCATAAAACTCTTTTAAACAAGAAATATAGATAAACCTATTTTAACATCGGAAATACATTAATTTTGTTATTATGAGTACTTAAAATTTCATTTGCCGTCAATAATTAAAGAAATAGATTTATTTTATTATCACAATTTACAATTTTTCTTGTGCTTGTTTAAATTACTTTTACAATTACATTTTTTCGTTCATACACTGCATGAATACATCTTTTAATAATGAATTTTTTTGTGATTGTTTAAATACGTTTTGTTTTAAACTTTTTGTCACAAATCTCGCAATTGTATACTGCATCGTTGTGTACTGATAAATGTCTTATTATGTGACTTAGACCTAGCTTAGAAAAATTTTGTCCAATTTTATGTAGTGAAAGCTAACTCAAAATTATTTTTTACATGCTTACATTATGGTCGAAAGTAATATAATTAATTTTTTCAGGAATAATCAGACAAATTTAAGAATAGAATGCTATCAAAGTTTACTTCCAAAGTATCGAAAAATTATTAAAATGAAAAAATTTGTAATCTCTTTATTTTACCATCATCATATACAGGAGGATCCAGGTATATGCAACAGCATTACCAAGATGCTATGGCTATAATGAGAAAATGTGGTAAGCCAGATTTAGTTGTAACTGTAACATGAAATCCAAAATGGAAAAATTAAAAATTTTTCTTAATGATTTCCCAAAAAATACATCAGTTAATGATATTCCAAATATAACGGTGAGATTATTTCAAACGTAATTACAATTGATTTTAGATGATATTAAAAACGGATTTTTTGGGAATATTATTGCATACGTACATACAATCGAATTTGAAAAAAGGGGACTTATGCACACATTTATTTTACATTACATCCGAGTGATAAATTGATTACACTGAAAGATGTAAATAAATACATTTAAGCTAAAATTCCATCAAAGGATATTAAATTACAAAAGTTACTTATAAAGCATATGATTTACGGACCACACACTACAAAAAGTCCATGTTATGATAAAGCCAGCACAATTTGCAAAAAGAATTTTCCCTAAAAATATTCTTTAGAAACAGAATTCACGAAAAACGGTTATCCCTAGTACAAACGTTCCAACAATAAAAACTTAAACTACGTCTACAGGATAAAAATTAGTAATGTCAAAATTCCAGTAGACAATTCAATGGTTGTTCCATATAATGAATTTTTATTAAGAAAATGCAACTGTCATATTAATGTAGAATGCTGTGCGTCAATCCAAAGCATTAAATACATTTTTGACTATATTTACAAGGGAGGAGATCAAGCTCTATGTAAATTAAAGAAACAAACGGAACCTAACAAGGAAATATACAACGAAATTTCATAATACACGGACGGACGTTATTTGAGTCCCATGGAAGCTGCATGGCGACTACAAGAATTCCCTCTTTGTGGACGTAGTTATTCTGTATTTCATCTATCGGTTCATCTTAAAAACAAACATAAAAGCGTTTTTGATGAAAAAAAAGTTTTGGAATCAATACAAAATTTTAAAACACCATCATCAGCGTGGTTTAAACTTAATAAAAAAGATGAATTTGCCAACTCAACTAATTACATTATTATTCCAAAACATTACATATACGATCCTCGAACTAAAGAATGGATTAAACGTAAACGCGTAAAAAAAAATAAAACTATTGATTCATTGAATGTTGTTTAACCTAAAGATCAAGAGCTATTTTTTTAAAGTTAATATTAAATAAAGTTAAAGGTAAATCATAATTCACAGATTTAAGAACTTTTGATCAAATTACTTACAACACTTTTAAAGTAACTGCTGTAGTAATGGGATTAGTAGAGCATGATTCACAATTAGACATTATATTTGTTGAAGCTTGCTTTGTTATGTTGCTATTCCAATTACCAAAATTTTTTGCTTGGTTTATTATATCTGAACATTTTGAAGGTAATATTATTTAGAATAAATATAAAAAATTATTTACCAAAGAATTTAAAAACGATGAAGAAAACCAAACGCTTTTACACTTGAACGAGATTTTTAAAGTTAACGACACGTCTTGTAAACACTTCGGCTTACCAGAAACCAAAAAAATAAAAAAAATAAATAAATTTTGATGAAACAAACGAAATCGAATTTTTTAAACAGATTCTATGAATTTTATACAAATTTGAATGAAGACTAAAATTCTATATTACATGAAATAATCAACTCTGATAAAAAAATATTTTTTATTGATAGTCTAGCTGGTTCTGGTAAAACATTTTTATACAAAACATTGATTTATTACTTCCTATTCATGAATTAAAAAGTTATATCAATGGCATGGACTGAAATTGCTGTAATTTTACCCCCAAAAGGAATGACAAGCCACAGAACATTTAGACATCCTTTAGATTTAAATACATTGAATCTTTACTTTTAGAGTTTGAATCTGAAAAAAAAATTACGTGAAGTAAGTGTCATTTTTTGGGATGAAGCTTCGATGATACCAAAAAAAGCATTAGAAATAGTTGACAGAACTTTACAAGACCTGCGTAACTCTGACAAATCTTTCGGCGGCAAATTCATAATTTTGGGAGGAGAATTTCGACAAATTCTTCCAGTTGTAAAAAATTCTAATAAAATTGGTATCACAGAAGAAAGAATTAAATCCTCACATCTATGGCAAATTTGTTCTAGTTTACATTTAACAATAAATTAACGATCAACCGATAAATACTTTGCATCTTTATTACTTGAAATAGGAGATGGAAAAATGAAATGTTTTAAAATTCCGATAAGATGGAAAACGAACGGTGTTTGAAAAAAAAATGTTAATAACCTTGATAATCCATTAAAACATAATGTTATTCTTACTTCACATAATAAAAATACTCATTTCTGAAATAATATTTTGAGTAATATAAATGAAAACAGCGTTATTTGTTACAGCATAGATTACGCAACGCATAAAGAAGTTGATAAAAGCGACGAAGACATACATATTAATTTTCCCCTAGAGTTTTTAAATAAAGTTAAAGAGGGCCTTCCACCTCATAAATTAATTTTGAAAATTAATTGTATTACAGTTTAATACGAACTTTAAGCATGGCCGAAGGTTTGTGTAATGGAACTCGTTTAAGAATCACAAAATTATTTAAGTATAATATAGAAGCAGAAATAATTACAGGAGATAAACAAGGAAATAAAGTGTTTATTCCTAGAATAATTTTAAATACTGAAAACACTTCATCACTACCTTTTATATTATACAGAAAACAATTTTCGTTGACTTTAGCATTTTCCATGACTATTAATGAATCACAAGGCCAATGTTTCAATTCCGTAGGATTGTATTTACGTAAACCATTTTTTTCTCATGGACAATTGTACGTTGCGTTATCTAGAAGTGAAGATTTTGAGAATATATTCATTCAAAATGAATCTGCAGATGAAGACAAATTTAAAATATTGTATGGGAAGAAATATTTAATTGGTACAATAAATTAGTTTGCTAGCTTAACATTTCTTAACACAAGAACATCAAATAACGAAATTATAATCAATTTTCATCACTTGAAAGTTGTTATTTTATTTTCAAACCACAACACACAACATTTTACAATAAAAAGACTAATTATACATTTTTCTTAAAGAATATACTTGGATAAAATTGAATATGGAATTAAAGTAAAAAAATTACTTTGCAATAAGAGTTTAATCGTTTTTAATAACAAATAAATAACTAAAAGAAATTTTGTTTCCTTCTCTTTAGCGAGAGTGATTTATATAAATGTCAAGAATGTGTTTTGAAATTTACTTCCGAGGACAATTTAAATTTATATATGCAAACACATTCGAAACTACATCACAAATGTGATATTTGTAAAATTGTTATCATTACGTAACAAAATTACGCTTGCCACATAAGGGAGCATAAAATTAAAAAAAAATTTAAGTGAACAAAATGTGACAACATTTATAAAAGACACTACCATCCTATGAGACATCTGACATTACATTAAGATAATTTAAATAATAAAATTTGTAATGTATATGGAAAAAGTTTTTTAAGACACGATAATGTGTTAAGACGTTTGCAAAGAAGTAACAAAAATAAAAAGAGATAACTTTTCTAAAATATAATCATTGTTGTTTTTGTCTATATCGCCTTGAAAAAAATTAAATGTGAAACAGGACTGAGGGGAGCGAAAAGATGTAAAAGAAGAAGAGGAGAGCAGTAAGTGACGCTAAAACAAATACAACCATACAAAGAACAAAAATCAAAATATTTACCTGAGAGGGAGATGATGGGACAGTGAGGGCAAGCTGAGGGGGAGGGGGAGGGGGAAACGAGGGGGATCAAGGGGTTCGAGGGGGAGGGAGGGGGAGATTTGATTGGGTTAAAAACAACGTAAAAATGAACGAATTTTAACGTTATTTGAGGGGGAGGGATGAAGGAGAAGCTAAGGGGGCGGGAGGCGGAGAGAGGGGGAGGTAAATCTCGCTTGATTCTCATGCAATTATATACTATAGGAAGATATATATATAGATATATATATATATATGATTCTACATATTGATATGTATGTATTTACATTTGCTACTTTGAACTTTTTGTGTATCTAACTAATGTATTAAGTGTTTACCTCGTCGAAATGAACTAATCAGTCTTATCCTTAATACTGAGTTTTTAGTGATTTTATTTTCTTTACTAATCTATATGCCTTAATGATACTTTATCTAATTTAAAATGTTAAAAGTTGGGTGGAATTACTCATACATACATAAGACACGTATACAACCTAGCCAAATAAATTTTTCTGTTTGATTTAAGGATGTTAATGTAATAGAACATACATTTAATGTTATAATATTTTTGACATAAGTCTTTAGTGATTCTTGAAAAAAGTTTCTGAAATAATAGACTGATCTTTTAATCATTTCTATTTTACACTCATTAACATTGGAACATTTACACGCTTTTACATAATTATTCGTATATTCGTACAAGAATCATTGTTTGAATTATTTGTTTCAATTTTCTGTCACCAGTGTCTCTAAGGTTCGATACATACAGTCATAAAAGTTTTCTTTCCTTGTGTTATCTACCAAATGTATACGAACTGTTGTTGCTATTTTTACTCGCACACTCACAAAAACACACATACACATTTACTTATTTGTTGTCGTTAATATACGTATTTAAATACTTCTAATAAATTTAATAAGAATCAGAGAAATGCACTCAGCTAACGATCCTTTTGATAATGTAGATATCACTCTTAATTACTTAAGGTACTTGTCCATTTCTTTTGATAGTTATCGTTTGGACGCTCCTTTTTTTAGTCGCTCATCAATATTTAATAATGATATATTAGGATCCGTTAAATATGCAGCACGATGGAAAACATCAATTAGTCTAAATAAATCTGCTGGCTTGCCAGGCATGATTAGTTATGTGCAGTTGGTGTAATGTATGCCAAGACTTACTGGCAGCTTCGGAATAGACAATCATTGGTATAGGAAATTAAAATAAAAAAATTTAGTTTGTAGATAAGATTTTTAATTAAACGTACAAAATCAGATAGCTAGCCAGCTCCGTTTTTCTTATGAGTTATACCATACCTGATTTACTTGAAGTCCATGATTCTGATGATTTTGTATAAGATACCTGTAAAAAATGTTCGAAATCCTCGATCAAACAATGCAAAAGCCCTAATCCATATAAAAGATAGAGTATGTCTTGATCTTTAACTTTAAAATCAATATCTTTCTTGTGAAATTTGCCTATCATGTAAAAACACATTGGGCATCTTCCCGTTGCTCTGCTACCGACAATACAATTCACACCTTTTCCGTCGAAGAGTGTCTTCGTTATTCGAAATGAAACTTTTATATGATTTCCATCTAACAACCGAAAAGAATAATCATTGAGTTTATATATCTCTTTGGACAACCTATCATATTCAAGTTTAGTCGTATAATCGGTCTCTTTTTCCATTGCAATGCGCAATGTTCTACAAAATCTATGGGATTGTGGCGTTGGATAAGTCCACTTTTCATTACTTGTTCGTGACTCCAACTGGCAGATTAGTAATGACGTTACACAGATAGATTGTTGCGCATCTGGATAATCATTCTCCGGATTTTCACATCTCTGTTGTGCATTGAGATGGCCTGATCAGCTATCGCCACCAGGAGTTGCTGATATAACTATACTTTTCAAGGATTTTTTACTTTATTCAAGGGTCACTGCTTCACAGAGCTTTTCCCCAGTTTTATTTAACATACTCTAGAAAGGTTCTGTAACTGCTGTTTCGGTATAAACAATATACATAGACTTGCAGTCTATCATACCTTTCGTAATAGTTTAATATCCAGAATGAATATTACAGTTTCTTGCAAGGCAGTCCTTAACTATTGTTCTATAGGAGGCTTTACTCATATTAGATTTTGAAAAAAAGCAAGTACGCTCTCTTTTGTATGTTAACGAATGTTTCCTAAAAAATGTTAAAAAATTAACATCTTAATATCATTTAAAAGTGTCTTTAAAGCATGGATTTCAAGCTGAGAGTTCTATAAACATCTTAGACATACTTTGTGCAAACATTTACCAATATTAATTTCAATATTTTCAAGCGTATCCATCTCAGAGTACTCATCTACAAAACTGTCTTCACTCTGACTAGATTTATTATGATGCTCCTTTTCTGCGAGCTTAACCGCGGCTCTCAGGATATCAATATTCATGTCTTTGTTGGTTAAAGATTCCATGGCTTGCCTGCGTGTTGTCTCTTTGAAAGCTTCAGTAACATTTACACGTTTTCTTTCACTTTTTTCTCGTACTCTCAGAATCTTTTTAGGTCGGCCCCCAGTACTTTTACTTTCTGTATTCTTCATTTTCGATGTATACTAGCTTACTTGTCCATTACTTTTTTACAGTTGTTACAAACGTTCTGTAATTTAAAGTAATGTAATATATAGCTCATACATAAAAAAGAACTTTTTTTTCGGATCTTTATATGCTATCATACCAATATAGAACATTTATTCGAAAAACATGATTAAAAAATAGTTTTCGTTTACTATACAAACTCATATTGCAATGAGAATCAGTGAAATACTTTTTCCCATATTACTGTATTGAAAAATGCTATTAATAGTTATATAACAGAAAAAAGTTTTGCATACACTTTCTACTACAAACAAATGTACTTATTTGAGGAGTGTTCGGGAAAATGAAATCTTGAAAAATTTCCCGTCTTGATTCAAGAAGTACAAAATTTTAAGACGAGATTTCTCGTTCGGGATAATTGGACAATAATTATCTCAACCCGAAAATTTTGTAACTGTCTCGGTTGTACTCGAGAGTCCAAGAAATTTAAAGTGGTTCAGAATCTGCCTAGACATTGTCAAGAAATCTCCGATGGTTCCATGACGGACCCCGAGATGGCAGAAGGTCTTAGGTGTCTTAACTGTACCAAAGGCGACACAAGGTAAGCAAGACAAGAGTAAGAGCTTGTCTCATCTCTAATGAAAATTAATTCATCTTGGCTATCACACATGATATCGACCTAAATCTTACGTGCAACTTATTAATTTGTATATAAATTAGTGGTGCACAATTATTTAAATTTTTATACAAATTTCATCATTTAGTTATATGAATATGGCACCAAGGTAAGGAAAATTTCCAATCACAGAAAATTTGTTTTGTTTTATCATAAAATAAATTTTATCTCAAAGTACTATTTACAAACATACACGTAAAATATTTGAATTAATTCAATAATTCTCGAATTTTGTATTATAAATTTTTTCAATAGACTAAAAGTGGTTTCAAGTACATTTTAAGGAAATCTTAGTCAAATTATATTCATAAGATAAGGTATGATTTCGTCAGTCTGGCTCCACCTACATACATAATGGTTATTTGGTAACACAAAAATAATTATATATATAACGGGATTACTTGCATAATTAAATATAGTTTTTTCAATACGAGAGATTACATTGTCATGCATGGTAACAGGTAAGTGAACTATAACGACAATAACAGATTGTGATCTCTTTCATGTCATTCTAGATGATTAAGCTTTTAAATATTCTCTTATTAATTCTTTCCTATAAAGAATATTCTATTTATGTTATTCAAGCCCTTTGGCAACTACACTTTGGAATAATAAAGATTAATGCATTAGAGTCTTATTTTATTTCAAAACTAACAATAGATAATATATTCTGTCGATATAAAATTTTTTTTTGATTGTAGAAACGTACTTATCATCCTTCTCACTCTCTCTTTCTCTCCTACCGTACAGCAGACCGGGTGAATGGTCAGAGTCAGTGAGCAGCACATAATGCACAGTTGCAGTTTAAAAAAATGATTAACTGTAAAAATTACTATGTACACAGATAGAAAGATGGACGGATAAAAAAACAAGCACATAAGCAAGCAACACTAGCGGACGTGTAGCAGAGTAAAAACTTATTTTAAAGGCCTGCATTATGATGTAATGTGGCCAACTGATGATACTGAAGAGATTGCCTGCTATTTTAGCAGCACTACCTTTGGGAGGGTAAGTTTTTGTGATAATTATTACTAATAATCAATAATTATCCAGTAAAATTGATTTATTAGGTTATATTTTTGCACTTAACCGTATTATTATTATATTTATCAACAATGACTATTATACACCTTAAATTTCTAAGTACAAGACGTAGAAATATGAGTTTTTCTGATGAAATAAAACTATCATATTCGTTATACAACATGTTTTATTTTAATCAATTTCATATTTATAGATACAGTAAACTTCCTCATGTAGTAATAACATGACTTTTTTACATGAATATAGTCTATTTCATACGTAAACAAGATGAATGAATATCGTATATCGTCATGCATCTTCAATATTGTATACATAACATATTTTTAACCATGATGCAATAATACATTAACTAACAAAATTTTGTATACTTATGCATCTATTGATATAGTAATCATATAACTTAGAAATTATACACTACACTAGTTACTTATTCTGTATAACCTATCATATTATTCAAGCACGAGTATTTTCTAAAATACCTTTATCATGTAGTATCTTCTCTAAAATATTCCTGTAAGTCTGCTGATGCTATGATTGTATGATTAAACTATGTGCAGAGTGTACAAATACGAACGTGTAATCATAAGGGTCTTCTCTCTGAACTACTGGAGTTATACCAAAGTAATCGATACATCGCAAAATCGACAATGTAGACTAGAACTGCAAGTAGTTTTAGAGATATCGCTCTATTTAAAAATAAAGTGGGCTACCCAGCCAGATCGCATGGCCTAGCACAGGCTACCAAGCTTGGCCATAGATGGGATTGTAATATGGAGCTGACTTGGGCATAGCTTGGCCTGAATTGGCATGACTATCGCCCAGTAATTGTTAACTGTCGTCTACTCTGTTATTGTAGTCGGTATTAGATCTTAAATTCACCTAGCCTAGCGGAATGCGTGAATCTGCTGTTCTTGACTCCACGCTTGATACCCGTAGATACATTATAAATAGATGCGGCTAGCCGTATGTCGGCCAGTAAAGGGAATCGTAACAGCTAGAAAGAGAGAAAAAAAACGCGTGGGTCTTACATCTCTTTCTTCCCTCTTCACTGAATGGCTGCTTAAAACCCATGCAATCGTGCCTGTGGAGGCAAGCCAGAAGAGTTTGGTGAGCAAATCTCCTGTCTGCTGCATTCTTTATTATCTGCAGAACAAAATATACCCTTCTTTAAAATCAATAGTTTATTTTGTTTTAAATCAAACTGAATAATTTAAACAATGAGAACGTGTATAGTGTGCAAAAAGTTCTCTATACCTGGTGATAATACTCGCAGTTTTCATAAGTGAGTATGAAGCATAAAACTGTCACATGCAATCTATTGATTTTTATTTAGTACAAAAGTATTTGTGTCATTAAGTCATTGCACAAATATGTCATCATGACAGTTATTACTAATTTACTCAGTCTCATATTATATATCGTTTTGTGTAGGTATCCAAGCGATTGCAATCTAAGAGAGATGTTGATAAGTGCTTTAGGAGTTTCTGTTGTGCCATTTTGAATTCTTACGCATTGCATCGGATGCAAACGCAGTATCACTGCATTGAAGACTTCTCTGAAAATATATTGTAAAATATTATGTTTGATTAGCTAATACTACTTTTATTGTTGAAAACGTTCATGGCTGTATAAATTTGGCTAATTTGCATATTTGTAGAAAAGCCTTATTTTCTGTATTAAATAATTAACAAAAATAATTATACCATGATATTTCGATTTTGTATTCCTCATAAACAAGTAATAAATATATATATATACATATATAAATATATACATTGGGTATGACAATAGGAGCAGTGGAGTCTGCAGTGGAAACATACCTATACATTTTTTTTTTTTTTATATTATAGTGCTGTACGTTCGGTTCCTTCTGAGGGCACTACTCAGGGCCCTTAGAACTTGGGAGAGGGATGGGAAGAGGGATAGGAGGGGGTAGGGGGTGACTAACACTTAAACCTAGACCTAAACCTACTAATATTCCGCGTTTACCCGAGAAGAGAAACCCCCCGTGGGCCAGGGAATCCCAGGAAAACCCGTAGGAGAAAATTCTGGGGAACCTGGCCCAGAACGGCCCGGTGTATTGCCCAAGTTCTGTCCGGGTATCTATACGTCTATAGACACCAGGACTGAACTCCTGCACACCTCCCGCTTACGTTATCTGCAACGATAGAGAAACAGTTAATCTACCCTCGAAGAAAAACAGCAAAGGCGAAACGACGAGACTCGAACGATCGCCCATCCAAGTACTAGCCGCGCCAAATGCTGCTTGACTTTCAAGATCGACGGAGGTGCGACTCTACCACTGCGTGACCGTGTCAGTTATACCCATACATCCTATATCTGCTAGCAGTACAGGTATACCACATTGCCCCCTGCTCCACAACTTTACTTTAAAAGGCACGATTGCATGAGTTTCAAGCAGCCAATCAGTGAAAAGGAAAGAGAGAGATGCAAGACCCGTGCTATTTTCTCTCTCTCTAACGCTGTTACGCGCCTACAGCCAGCTTTTCAACTCTATTTATAATATCTCTATGTTGACCTGAAATACAAAGTCACAGAAATGCAATGTTACAGATAAATTTAATTTTGTTATAGCGTTAGACTGCGGATACATAGACATAGAAAATGCGCAAAATAAAATCTCTTTTTTATAAAAGTGTAAAAGAAGTGTACAGGTTCCTCTCGGACCTCTCTCTGACACTAATGGTTCTAGATTCAAACTCCGTACCTTATAGGAGGGCACCTACAGGATGTAGGAAGGTAGTTATGGTAATTAGACATATTTATCTAAGGCGCAATAGGTATCGTACAGTACATTAAAAAGCTGCAAGTAGTAAGTAGTAAAGTCAGGTAGTACATAGATAAGTTTAATTTCTCTGTAGGTTAGATTATTGCAGTTTAAATAAGTAAGTAAAGTATTCTAAGATTGTAATACAACGTTAATAAGAATTCTCTTGCCGATATTTATGTGAAATCTGATTTTTTAATGAAATATCAACAATGCTGGCGGTAGATATGTTGCTGTCTTCTTATTTTCAGGTGTTAACAGAAATCCAAGAAACAATATCAGTTCTCAGTGTTACTCTGCCAAAAACTTCCGCAAAAGATTCGCTAGAGTTTTGATGTGGATGGATAATGTTTGCTAGAGGGTTGTATCGATTATCAGTTCTCGAAGAATTCCTCAAAAAAAAATATTCCACAAGAGTTTTTTATTGTATATTTTTCACGAAAGGTGTGAAGTGAAAATAATTTAATACATCGTAAATATTCTCGAAATCACATTATACATACCAAAATTCTTGTAAAATAGTTATCTGTGCAGAAATCCATGCGCAAATCCTTGCGAAGATCTGCGATGATATTTGAATTAATTTTCAAGAAAAAGTTATACCAGGAAAGGTTAACGATACAATAATTTATAAAAAGAAATTCTAAAAATATTATACCATGCGGTAAATTGTGTTATGCTACAAAAAGTCACATAAAGTAGTATTGCAGAAATAAATTATAAAAATTTTCAAAATTACTTAAATGAAAAGCCATCATTCTATCCATACTACTTAGCAAATAGAATCAGTTTTCCGACATTAGGCTCTGAAGTACGCTACGCTAAGTCAAATTTCTAAAATCTTATAGTAATGGTCTGCTGCAAAGGTAAAGAATGTAAGACTTACGCATGTTAAAGTACTTATAAATATAAATATACGTTTACGTATATATATATATATATATATATATATATATATATATATATACACATATATGTCTATATGTTGAGGCATAAGTTGTACGAATGTACATATTGTTTTTTTACTAGGTGGTTAGGATAATGTGGACAGATAAAATATTACTTATTCAACAATAGTCACCACTGGCTTGCCACGACACGAACACGCAAATAAGAATTTATCTGACAATAAATATGTATACATACACGCATATATATATATATATATATATATATATATAATTAACGTGTTCTGCAAGCTATTTCAAAACAATACTGTACAATAAAGTCGTATGAGAATCCATAATATCGGATATTTGATGGCAAAGCATACATACATACATGCATGGATACATACACATACATGCATACATATTATTATGAATCAGTGTTACCATATGTCTCTGATTTTTTCTACTTCTGATACCAAGTAAGTCAGATATTATTAGTATTATTATAACAAGCTAATTATAATCATTCACATTGATAATTATTTCTAAACGCACCTAAAATAGATACATACATATATATACATATTATACATACATACATATTAACTAAAATATAATAGAATTTATTAGTTAGCATTAAGTATGTATTGCTAAGAACACGCAAAAATCGAATTGAGTCACAATTAAGCCGAAGTTTATACTAACTTTTGCTAAATAAGAAAATAAAACCGAAAATCGCGAAAAATCGACGTTTACCACAAATTTGTAGGTTAGGTTCTAATTTTACTAACTTCCCCGTAGTTTCTCTTTAATCTCTATCAATAAAGCAAATAAATAACAAAAAAATTACTCATCTATCTATTAACGTTCGGGAGATATTATTTTTTGTGTAAAAAAAACCAAACCCGCCCACTGTACGGCGCGGGCGCCTCTCGTCTGGTGTCCGTGCTAACTCAACTGCACGATTGTTGGATTTTCAGAGTAAAAATTTTTATTTTAGGATAACACGAAGATATTCCAGGAGGTGTATGAACGAAAAACTAAGGTTGGAAAATAATGGACACCCTACTGAGCTGTGACAAAATCATGAAATGAAAAAACTTTTCAGTTTTCATAAATTTTTATCGCGCTAGGTCATATCACATAGGTATACGCTACAATAGTCATCAGCTGCTGCGAGTAGATATATACTTAGTAGATATATACCTCCTGACTTCAAGTATCGTGGCAGTATGGGTTTTTAATCAATTTGTTCGAATCCTTAATGAAATAATCAATTACAGTTTTAGTTTAATAGAAAAATTATGTTGTTAAAACAAAAGTTTTGTGTTGTTATTAGTTTTATAAGTATTATTTTATGTAAAAAAGTACAAAAAATATCATCTATTAATACAGCAATATGATCGTCAAAAATGTATAGTATTTGTGTATAAGCTTAAGCAAGGTTTTGACAAGGGTACGCCCAAAAATACAACAAAGCCAAGCATGTCCTATGAAACATAACAAGTTTGCAAGCCAATGCAAGGTTTTGCTTAAGGTACGCCCAAGAATAAAAGCATGGCTTACTTAATCATTCGAGCTTGCAAGCTTGAGAAAGACTTTTCCAGGGCTAGGCTAAAAAAATTTAAAAAATCCCATGCTTAATCCAATAAAATTATTTAAACTTGCCAGCTTGTGCAGAGCTTTGTTATAGGTGCACTGAGCTCATATACAAACAAAATCCAAAGGTTGACACGTGCTCATTGACCAACATTGGCATAGCTTGGGACAATGGTAACCTTGGCCTAACTTGTCCGAAGTTGGGTAATTTTTACGCGGGAAAATGCAACTTTCCAAACCTATCATAGCCTTCACTTCAATAAGTTACTAGAATCACTCGGTAGTCTAATTATCTCAATTATTATCTCTCTACAGAAAGCAACCAGTGGAATAGTTATATGAGATGCATGGTTATCCATGTATATTATTACTGGGAAGTACATTTTTTCCTTTAAGAGCCATGGATAAAATACATTTGTATCGTATTCGTAAAAGCTTTCGGTGGTCATCCAACCATTGTCTGATAGTCCAAAGCCCCAGTCTTTTGGTGTATTTCGCACTATCCTTTCTGAAACCTCTCCTTTGTATGCATACCGCATCATAGGTCGGGCACGCACCTCAGCAACGCTGTACGTAAAAAGAACAGCAAGGTACTCTTTGCCAGCAGCGGTTATTTTATATACAGTAGTATACCCTCTTTCTGTCAATAATTTTTCTGCATCTAGGCACATGAGAATACTGGTCTCATCGCAATAAAAAATTCTACTGGAATCAATCTCAACAAGATTTTTGGACTGTAAGAAATTTTTTTGTTGATGAAACCACTCCAGCAAATCTTTGGCAGTGATAGCTGCCCTTCTGTGACTTAACTGCTTAGGTGTTCTGATTGACAGGTTGGGATGCTTTTTCTGATTATTCCAGTGTCGCCCTGGCGTATTATCTTTTAATAAAGTTTCGTTCTTTATACTAGTAAGATGGTTTTTAATTGAATCCAGTGATTCAATTTTTGATATTAGCCGACCTGATCTGGTTCCAATATTAATTCAATCAGAAATTTAAGTCTGCTTCTTTGTAGATAGAACTGTAGCCGGTCCAGTGTTAGGCTTAAGCACATGATTTTTAAAGCGGAGCTTTTTATAGGACTTTCGGGATCTCGGCGTGGGAAGTGACTTTCTAAAAACTGACACAATTTTAAGACATAGTCACGTGGTCTCTCTTTTCCCGGGGGACTTCCCCGTACATACCTCTATACGAGGGTGGTCCGATAAGTACTTAGCCTCACCGCCCGATGGCGCTGCTATGGCTAGAGAACCATACTATCGTATAGTTCATTCTAGCAGACGGCTACTGTCAAAATTTCAGCCTAATCAGACGCTTAGTTTTTTTTTAACCACGTGTTGAAGCGGTCGTGTCCTCGAATTTTCAGAA
>JAPYYV010005319.1:0-15542 GCA_030522625.1 Copidosoma aretas | reverse complement strand
ATTTTTCTGCCCGTGGGCGCAAAGTGGTTTTAAGGGCCCAAAGTGCGGCCTGAGGGCGAAAAGGCTCTGCTGCACTTTGGGCCCATGGTAAGAAAAAAATATTCAAAATGTAGTAAAAATAAAGTTGTGATTAAAAATTATAAACATTTCATACGTCACAAGGAAGAACATGAAGAGAAAAGAGTACATATTTGTAATATTTGTAATAGATCATTCAAACGACAAAAGCATTATCATCGTCCTGTGATGTCACAATAAAGAGAAAAAAAAAATGTATGTGCTGATTGCGACAAAAGTTTTTGTAGAAATGATAACATTAAAAGACACTACAAAAATGTATATAAGAAAGTGAAATAATTAAAAATACGCTACTTATTAATGAATGATATAAGATTATTTGGAGTTGCTAATTTATTTAATCTAATTTGAAAGTTATTGCATGATGTTAAAGTGTACTAAATTATAACATGCATTAGAACCTACGTTGTTGATGTTATAGTATGCTACTCATTTGGGAGGTTGGCACGCGGAGCGTGCAGAGGACGAAGCCCCACTAGTATAGATATACATGGGAAATAAGGACGGGAAGAGTTGGCATATAAATAAACATAAGAAAAAGGGCAGAGAGATACTTTTTGTACATTTTCAAAATAGATAATAGCAAGTGGACACATGTATGATTAAAATAAGAATTAAGGGGCATAATCAATACAAATACGACAAAATTGGGCAAACAAGTTAAAGTAGGATATGAAAAAGTAGGGGATGGGAAAACGATAGAACTTATGAAAAGGGCAACCAAGGAAAAAAAATTTGAGAAAATCAAAAAGAATTTTAGAAGGTAAAGGTCAAGTTTTATCAATCAGGAAATACAGAAAAACTGGATGGACTGACAACGCTAACATCTGTAAATATTGTGAAGAAATAAAAGAAAAACCACAAGAGGAAAATATTGGAAAAAGACAATCTTTGCGCGGGATTTGAAAGAGCAATGTCGTAGGCTGAGATATAAGACTGTAGAAAGGCAAAAGAAAAAGGGTTTTAAGTGATGGACTGTAGGCACTGTAATGGAAAAGAAGAGCATAGAGCACATATTGTTACATGAAAAAGCAGAAAAAAGTGAAATTAAATATTAAGATCAGTCAGAAATTAAAGATTAAAAATGAAGGAGAGATATACAGAAGAGAGCTATTAACATATTACGAGGGAACCGGTGGATAATGTATGCAATTATATATGATCTGAAAATATAAGTAAATTAGGAATCACAAAGCAAGCTTTATCATGGAATAATATGTTATGTGTTTCAAATATAAGTATAATGTAAATGTAAAAAGTAATTTTTATATGTTCTTATGTTATTAAATAGAAGCGATTGATGTTAAACTCTATAATATCAATAATTATTCATAATTAATTTGAAATTTTTTAAAATTGACCTAAAAAAGCCCTCAATTATTTATGTAATAATAATTATTTTATAAATATTATATACATATACATATGTATCAATTTTGAGCTTTAATATCGATTAGAGTTATTCATAAGCATTTGATTAGTAATCATTATTTTCGAAATCTGTAAACTCATTCCGTATATTGACTATATTTGTTTAATTAGTGAGCAAATTTTTATATATTTGTGTTAGTTGTCTACGTGTGTACGCATCTATGTATTCAAGAATAAATTATTCTTTTAGGTATTCAGACATAAGAATAAGGGTATTAAAATATGAGGGTTGGCGCGCGGAGTAATGCAATTCAAACGCTTTAAAACTCAAATCCATACAATGTAAAACGGTCAAGATACTGAAATTGCTAGGCTTGATGAAAGATTTTTGATGGGGCTCTCCCCAATTTACTTTACTCATAGAATGAGTAAAGTTCTCATTTTACATGCTACATAAATAATCTGTTGATGTGCAAAATCGTAGATTTTTTTGGGGTAAAAAACAAATTATCATATAAAATTTTGCAATACTGTATGAGTGCATGCATTTGATTATGAAAAAAAAAATGGTTTGAAATTACTATTTTCCTAGCTTTTGGTTAAATTATTATTTTTTGGAGCTTGTTTTACGAAAAAAATATACGAAAGTATCTAATGTATGATGAGTTGGGTGCAACCGTTTGTACGGAAATAAGTTTCTTATGTAAACATTTGCAAATAACTGTTTTTTAGGATATGAAATTAAAAAATGGAAATAACAGGGCAAATTTAAATAATTATACAAATGTAATAAAAATATACCGCAATACATCCATTGAAATTTTATGTCTAGCGAATAATAATAGTATTTTTTGCATATAATCGTATACATAAGACGACAGATCCATGATTCATTAAAATACTGTGAATCAGAAACTAAACTTTTGAGTTCACTGTAATTATTACATGCTAACTAAAACAATTATTTTAAATGTATATTTTCTGAAGTTATTTTATTCATCTTATTTTCATCAAAATTTAAAATTTGAAATTTTCAATCGAATAATTGAAGTCTTACTTTCGTTTTCCTACTCTCATTTCAATATAACTTCTACAATTTCTTTGGAAATAATTAAAAACTATTAATTCAACATTGCATTACATAATTGAAAGAAATAAACTCGTATAAAAAAAGAAAACTTATCGACTAACAAAATATTTTATACTTATTTACTCGCTTTATGCAATTATTTATTATAAAAATGATAAACAGCATATATGTTAGCTTTATCATGTTAAAAGTTTAATTGCTGTTACAAATGCCTTTATATTGTACATAAGTATAGACTTTTACATCGCTTATTATTTCACAACTTACTTACAGTCTTATTTCGTCAATCAAGTAGTATTTATTTATTTTATTAATAAATTTAATTTGATGATCTTTAAAAAAATTTTGTAATATTCTATAATATAAAAAAAATTTACTTGTAAACATTACAAATTCAAATTATTGAATTATATAAATTAGTAATTTTGTAAAACTAAAGAATGACATTTTATTAGAAGTTGTACCTAAAAAGAAAATTAAAAACTTGGTTTTTCCTTCTATATAGGGGTAGATGGCCTAATTATCGAGGATTTTGGGAAAATTTTCAGGAATCTAGCGTGATATTAAATGTATACTGAATCATTCCATCGAAATGTAAATATTTGTTGTATAAGTGATTTACTACAAAAGAAAATTTTTCTGCGTTGAAAAAACTATTTTTTGGCTCTATTATTAAGCCTTGAAATAGCCCGTTGATCATTATCAAGCCCCTATTATCGAGCCCCTTCGGGCCCAATATTTACATGGTTAGACTGTTTATCAAATGATTATGGTTTCTTATTTTGGGGAAGTTTTGAGTAAGCATTAGGTATTAAATTTTAATTACTTGTGAACTGAACCATTTTTATTCATCTAGAAATGTTTCATTTCTATTTGTCTATCTGTAATAATACTTTTTTATTTGGTAATTTTTGAAATTCTCAAAGTTGATACATATATTTATAATTTCTCGATTTTTAAGACCAATAAATATATGTAAATACTGTAGAAAACCACTCTTAATCTTTTACATGTTAGAAAGTGTAAAAACAAATGTAGGAGGTGGACTAGGTGCTGTACTAGATTAATGTTCATTTTTTGATATTATTTTGGGGATATGGTGATTTAAAGCGAGAGAGAATTTTTGGGGGCGTAGGGTAGAAGTGGGCATGTCATACACTCATTCGTACTCATTGATTATATTAATTTATTCCTTGGAATTTGCAGAAAAACAATCCAGTTCGCCGCAGCAATACCTTAAAGATGCTATAAAATAAATGTTTTTCTTTCTGTTGAAATTTTTTTTCTCAAATAATAGAAAGCAACTTTAAAATACCCTTTTTTTGAACATACAGTTTGGACCATAGAGATATAAGAATAGAGCACGCGAGATATGCTTTGTGATGTCCTGCGTTGCGAGAGACATCGCTGCACGCAGAGGCCCTCTCCACTTCTCTTCAACCGGATGTCTTTATACACACACACACGCGCATACACACCTGTATCATATATATGGTCTAGCTACAGTCATATATAGACATCCAGTTAGAGAGATAGAGAGCCTCTGCGTGCAGCGATCTCTCTACCACAGTTTGACACAGCAAAGCATTGGGTTCGGTGGGATTCGCGTGCTGTATTCATACATCTCTATGGATTGGACTTAATGTAAAAACTCTTCGAAATCGACTAAAACCATTATATTAAAAATTACGGCCTAGGGATCTTACTATACATACTATATGTTTTTAGCGGTCGCTAAATCCAAATGGAAGATCAATTCAACTTCAGCACGTCGGGGTTTTGAATTACCCTTAAAAAAATTTTAAATCCACTAAAACGTAAGAAAACAACTACGGCCTATACTTTAAATTGGAAAACCCTGTCTATTCGTGTTATTGCCATTAACATGCATTAACACACTTCATAATTTGATAATTGCGTTAGATATCAAAATTTGTTAAAATTTAATAATAAAGGCAATATGGCAATTATAAACCATCTCAATCCGTGTTAATAAGGTACATCAATTTAGCAGGCCAAAGTGTCATGCCACATACGGCTTCAGGTACATAATTTGGCACTAATTTGTTGCTAATTTGTTACGTCAAAAATTATTTTGTCGATCATTTCATTGTTCAAATAATAACGAAAATGCTTGCATGATTTTATGCTAGCTGGCCAACGCAAGTATCTCTGATAAGGAAGGAGATAACTCTACACGATTGTCGCGATAAGTTGTCGCTAACTTGTCGCTGTAAGACCTGCCTAATACTCATTTTGTCGCCAGTTATCCAAGAGGGCAGAAATCGATTTTTACCGATCGACCTATCAAGCTAGATGGCCAACACACGTATTTCTGACTAGAAAGAAGATAGGTCTACGGAATAAGGGTGACAAATTGTTGCTGATTAGTCGCTTAAAGACCTGCCTAATACCAATTCTGACGCCGCACAACGAGACCAAACGCGATTTTTTGTCAAAATAAAATAGCGACAATTGTGATAATCCAATCGAGATGATTCTTTTTGCAGCTTCAAGCTTTAACATTACAGAATACTGGAAACGTGGTCAAAACTTTAAAAAATGTGAATTAGGGGTGAAAACACCTCCCAAAGGCACCCCCTACAGCGTTCTCTTCAGAAGATAAATTGATTTTTTTAAAATAGAAGACATTTTTGTTATAAAAATAGTGTCTATGTAGGTTTAATGGGTTGCTGAACACGAATTTGGCATTAACATCTAAAAAGTCAAAATGGCAAATCCAATATGGCAGCCGAGAAAATTAGAATGGGCCAAAATTTAACAAAAATTAGTCTATGAAGATTTTTTGGACTGCTGAACACGAATTCGATATTTACAGTTCACAGTTTCAAATGGCAAATCCAATATGGCAACCTAAAAATTGAAAATTGGTAGAAATTGTACATAAATTAGTCCACAGAGGTTTTTTGGGTTGCTGAACGTGAACTTGACATTTGATTTTCATAATTGAAATTTTCGAATCCAATACGGCAATCAAATACATGAAAAAAACCCGCCAAATTAGCCAAAAATCAATCTATTGGGATATTTGTGGTCGCTAAACGCGGATTCGAAATGAGAATTGTTAGATTTGAAATATCAAATCGTATATGGCCAACTAAAAAATAGAAATGACCGCTAAAATGTAAAAAAAAAACTGTTTATAGGGAGGTTTCTGATAACTTAACACAAATTCGACCTCAATACAAAATTAAAAATGTCTCTGCTGATACGGTAGAAAAAGAATATTTTGTACGAAAATACAGAATTAATTTACAGAAATTCCTCTGGTTAGGGAACATAACTATGATATTTCATCTCTCGTGGCCATCCTCCGGTTCTACAACTCTTTTTCTATTCCACGATACTCTAAATCTTCTCTGTATCAAAAGAAATATTGAAAAATTAGATAACTCAGATCTTATGACTTGATGTATAACTACTTAGCTCAAAACTTTTTAGATAAATGTATTGTTCAATATTATTAAATTTTCTAATGGCTATAGTTTGTTAAATTTTTTCATAGTTCGAAGAACATTCAAATAATATTGACATTAAAGTTGCTGCACAATGAACACTGCCACATCTGAGTATGTAAGTGTTTTACTGTCCATTATAAACTTTAAGTATTTTTGGTGTCATTTCAAATGATACTTAGCGAAATCAAGATAAATAAAAAAATCCATTCATTATGTTGTTATTTGTTTATAGGACGCTTACGAGCTGGCCGGAAAAAATTTCAGTTTTCTACCCTGCTGATATCTGAGAAATAGATAGTCTGTCTGCTGTTTAGGAAACTGTGCATGAATACCTGTGTACACTGTTTCTCCAAAACTGTGTTACCCAACAAGAATTATGATTACCAAATTTGCCGACAGTTCAGCTCACTTTTCAAAACAAGGTACAAAGACTACAAAGTTAACTAAGTTTGGCATGCTTCACAAATACGTTTGGTGGCTGGTACTTTATAACATTATTGATAACCAAAATTATGTCTATTATCTTATTATTTACTAACCAATAGGAGTAACTTCATACGTTTGTACGTAAATCAAGCAAAGGCCGAACATATGCAAACATATGCAGACCACTATAGTCGCGAGAAATAAGTAATGTTAGGGTTGGTTCTCAGGGCGCATACTCGGAAATAGTAAATGGAATAGGAATAGGACTTGCACAAAAAAGTATTAAGGTTGTAATTCAACGGAGCCTAAAATATCCTGTACTTATTGTGCATGTGAAAAAAGGTGGGATTCATGTGGAAACACAGAATTCAACGATCGTCACCATAAGACATAGAGATATTAATGAATAACGAAAAATGATCCCGTGCAGCATTTAATATTTCTATGGTAATATAAATAATTAGTATGAATTGTAAACATGTAGGAAGTATGTTATGTATATTACGCGGTGAAGAAAGAAATCAATAAAACAATACATAAATGAATATGTAAATAATCTTTAACCAAATAACCTAATAGAGTTTTCCCTGATATTCAGGGGACAAGAAATCGTTCAATAACAGGTGTTCATTGTTACATACAATAATAATCATTTCAAAAAATGTAAGAACAATCAATAAAAATAGGATGACTACTATATACATTGTTATTTAGGCTCGCAGTTAAATCAATTTTAAATCGTCCCTCAATCATTGTTTAATCAACGGTTAATCAGCATCGAATGATCGATGAAATTTACGACTGATTTAAGTGTTACTGATTTAAGTTGCATTCACATATTAACTCCAAACTTTGTATAATAATGAGTTATTATGTTATCTAGTCCAAGCGATCTTGGGATTATCCGATTTGGCATCCGTTTTTAAATAAACATAGAGGCTGATGGCACCAAATTTAAATTTAAAATCTGCTTTTCCATCCCCTTAAATAAAATAATAACTCACGTATTGTATGGATTTTTTGTACCCTCTTTAGATATTATATACGCACTTTGACAAAACCAGTGTTCCTTTTATAAGTCGTATAAGAGTATCGGATATTATAATTAAATAAGGCCATACGTGAGATTTGCAATTATAACTGAACGAATTCTTTGTAGTCATAATTTTTTCCTTTTTAATAAAGCCCTTCTTTTTTCGTATTTCATATTAGATCATATATTGGATTAGTGTACAGCTACCTAAAAAAATTAATAAAAACATTTTTATATATTTTAACGATTTTTTTCATCCACCATGTTGGATCATATCTCAGATAAGTGTTAAGCGACCTAAAAAAACCTCAATGAAAAAAAATTTTGAATTTTACGATTTATTTCGTCCACCATGTTAGATGAACTGTTCTTAATTTCGTAATTCTAATGTTAGATTTGCACTCAGCAAAGTAAATAACCAGTCTTAACATGCGTTTGTGACTGACTACGAGTGGTCTTTATGTAAACCATTTGAAATTGTAAAATTATGACACCTGCTTGGATTTAAGAGATTTAAGTAACCTTATAAACATTGGTTCCTTTAAAATTGTAGATTTTTTTCAATGGATAGGCTGCTCTACATCGTTTAAATGCGATATCATATTATTGTTCAGCGACCTAAAGATCCATATGGACTGGCTTTTGTTCAGTTCTACAATTTTTTAATTTTTTAAGCAGCCACGTTGGGCTCACTATTTAATATTTGAAAGTCGAATTAGTATTTAGCAAAAGAAAAACACTATATAATGATTTTCGTACAATTTTATGGTTTTTTTTTAATTTTGGGGAAACCATATCATTCACTATTTCCAATTGTAGGATTGTAATGTTAAATAAGCGTTTAGCGACCACAAATATCCCAACAGACTGATTATTGTCTAGTTTGGCGGTATTTTCTATTTTTTTGTTGGCCACATACGATTTGCTATTTCAAATTTTACCATTCTCATTTTGAATTTGCGCTTAGCGACCACAAATATCCGAAGAGATTGATTTTTGGCTAATTTGGCGGGGTTTTTTTATTTAAGTAGCCGCCATATTGGATCCGCAAATTTCAATTATGAAAATCAAACGTCAAATTCATGTTCAGCATCCCAAAAACCTTTGTGGACTAATTTATGTACGATTTGGACCAATTTTTAACTTTTATGCCGCCACATTGGATTCGCCATTTGGAATCATCAGATGATAATGCCAAATTCGTGTTCAGCAACCCATTAAACCTTTACAGACACTATTTTTATAACAAAAATGTCATCTATTTTTTTCAAATTAGTTTATCTTCTGAAGAGAACACTGGGGTGCCTTAGGGGGTGTTTTCACCCCCAATTCAACTTTTTTTTCAGATCGGACCACTTTTTCTGTATTCTGTAATGTTGAAGCTTAAAGCTCCAAAAAGAATAATCTCGATTGGATCATTACAGCTGCCACTATTTCATTTTGACACAAAAAATCGCGTTTGGTTCCACTGTGCGCCGGTACCCCAAAAGCCAGAGAACGTTTTTACCCATCGACGTATCAAACCAATTTGCCAACGCATGCGTGCATATATCTCTGGCTAGAAAGCAGATAGCTCAACGGGATTTGTGTTGTGATTTGTCGCTGAAAAACCCGCCCAAAATCTATTTTGTTGTTGGTTATCCAAGAGGTAAAACGACGATTTTAACCGTTCGACCTATCAAGCTGGCTGACCCACGCGCGTATCTCCGGCTAGGAAGCAGATAAATGAACAGTATTGGTGCCATGTTTCGTCGCTAGTTGATCGCTGAAAGATCTGCCTAATACCGATTTTATCGCCGATTTCCCAAGAAGCCAGAGAATATTTTTTACCGGTCGACGTATCAAACTAGCTCGCCAACACACAAATCTTCGGATAAGATGCATTTGTGCCATGTTTCGTCGCTAATTTGTCGCTGAAAGATCTGCCTAATATCGATTTTGTCACCGACCCCCTAAGAGGGCAGAGAACGTTTTTTGACTGAGCAACGTATCAAACTTGTTCGCCAACGCGCATATCTCCGGCTAGGAATCAGATAAATGAACGGCGCGGCATTAGTGCCATAATTTGTCGCTAATTCATCGCTAGTTTGTCGCTGAAAGAACGACCTAAAGCTGATTTTGGCACCGGTCTCCGAATGAGTTTGAACACAAATCTTTCCTATAAAGATAGCTGAGAACGAGCTTTCTTTTTGAAACGGATAAAGCCAATATACTGATTTGCCTTAGGGTATTTTGTAATTAAATTCTTTTTACACGCCGTTGGTACTATTTCAGAAATATTAATAACAAGAGTTGAAATAAAACTATCCAAGTTTTAGTATAATAAATAAAATAACAATGCCAGAAAGAATGCTAAAATCAGATTCTCAAATCAGAAACTTGTATTTTTTAAATTTAGCTATGAAGTATAGCTAAATTTACCTAACTCACTGAAATCTATTGTCTATCCAACGAAATTATTGTGTATTTAACTTAATGTCAAATAAATAAATGGGTTTTTACAGATTAGTCTTTATACATATTCTTACCAATATAAATAAATATTTTACTTTCAAATGTACAATAAAATTTTTAAATACCTCTTAACATCTAATATCGTATTTGGTACATAAATTTGCAGTTCTTTGTACTTATTTTGCAGTTCAAATACCAAATTTTCAGTCTTTGATTTGAGCAAGATAAATTGATGCAAAGCTAAATTTATGTGACGCATATAACAAGAACAGAGCTATTGCAAAATTCTGCACAGGCTTAGAATTTTCAGGTTTTTAGCTCTTTTTCAAATAACCTCTTTTCAGCCAATTTTTTTTTATTATTTTGAACTGGATGAAGTGCTAACTTTACACGAAGCTGGCACTGCATCTACGCATATAACCAGCACTGATCTATTTGCAAAACTGTGCATAGGATTAGAAATCGCAGTTTTTCAGCACTTTTTCAAAAAGCCCATTTATATTGGTCAAAAAAAGTTTTCTCAAGAATATGTCAGAAATGTTATTTATAGTGTTGGAATGAAAATACCTCATTTAATTAAATGACTGTATGTGTGTGTGTGTGTGTGTGTGCGCGCGCGCGCGCATGTGATCAGTCATATCTCACAAACCATCCGAATGAATTCAATTATCCAGAGCTTAAAATATTCGGTTTTATATCCTTGAAGCGGCTCGGAAAATAAATATTTTTTTATACAATATTGTGCTTGATACAACAATTTTTAATAATTTAAAAACCAATCCAATTTTTTATTTTGAAGTAAAAAATTCTAAAGTAATTTTATTAATAATCCTATCTCATCAAAGCAAAACAAATCCTTATTTTACTTTTTAAATCATCTTGCTACGTTGTGTCTTGTCTTTTCTCTTAAAATACTAATTTTTTTTTTTAAGAAATACTAATTGTTTTTTTTGTATCAGTTATATCTAGGGATCTGATAAAAAAATTTTAATCATCTAGTGCCTCAATTTTTATAACATTTCATCATCTAACTAGCCTAAGAAAATAATTTAATTCCTAAATCTTTTATTTAAAACGGTCCTTATCACAATTTTTTCATGATCATGTTTGATGAAATATAATTATATCTTATAAAAGGATTAATTAACAATTTTAAAACATTCTTACACGTTTTTTACATTGAATATCTATAACCGCTAAAAAAGAGTTCTGATTTTCTCAATTTTTTATTTTTTATTTTAAATGTATCGACCTTAAAAATTCGATGTATTTGTAAAAAAATTTTATTCGGTAAACGTTGTTATGGAACATTTAGAGAATCTGAAGAACCATGCCACATTATACAAAAAAATGTTTTTAGATAAAGACAAATGAAAATTTATATGGGAGCGTGTAAGAGTATAAGTAGGAATACAAATAATCATGTATACCTTAATATTTCTTAAACCAAATTTAATCTGTGATGGCAAATTTTGTTTGTGTTGTTGGAAACCCATTACCTTTTTTTTTTATTTTGATTTTATTGATTCTAGACAATAGATTGTTTGAAAAAATTGATTTTTTTCTTGTCAACTTTTTTATATAATATTTTGAATTTAAAAATCTGATAGAGCATTAATTTTTTTACAATATAATGATTCCAGATAAAAACCAATACAGATTTATTAGGATCTGTATAGGTATGTGACTATGTTAACTATCGGTTATATTCGATTCCGATCTTATGATTTTGGGAAATTATTTGTTTTGAAAATATTAAACGTATCAAAATGATTTGCTACTTTCCTATTACATCATTCTTATTTTCTTTGCATAAAAATTTATAATTCGGACGCTGGGGGGGGGCACTCGAGTCCCTTAGGCCTTCCAGTTAGTAAATTGACGTTTTTTTATGTATTTTTATGCGTAGAATCTGAATTTTTAGGTTACCTAACCGAAAGCCTGTGAGTTTTTTTTGTTTATTGCTATTATTTGAACAAATTAACTAAAAGTCACGTATTTTGTTAAATAAACGTTTCTTAATATTTGGCCCATTTTAAGTAGAAAACGTCTTTTGTAATTTTTTCGAAAAACACCCTCTTTTTCCCTAAAAATTATCAAAGTTTGATAAAATGCGATTTTTCGAAGTTTTCGTCACTTATTAAATGACTGTAACCTAATCCATTTTACAATCTATAAGTAATTAACAGTTATTATAAGTAATACAGCAATTGAACTATTTGTTGAACCTCGTACTTTAAAAATATATTTACGATTACCTGATTATTGTATTATACATAGATCAAGTGAGATTTAAGTTTTAGGTACTTTTACGTATGCGTACAAGGCGAGGCGGTATATATAGGTACATTGTAGACACATTAAAACCGTGGAAACTTTATTCTCTCAGGATAAGAACGAAATATTTGCTGTGTTAACATTAACATAATTTCATTATCAATCAGACTGTAAACAATCATTCGACGGGCTGCTAAAATTAGTAAAAAACATTTTCTGAAAATTTTTGATTTTTTGTCGGGAAATTCGGTTTTAAACAAAAAGCTTTTTTTGCTCAAATCAAGTTGAAGAATGTTCAAAATTGTTTTTCTATTTTTAATATTTCTTCTTACTTATTACGTTTAAATCTTGTAGGATTGTCTGAAAATGAAGTGCATGATTCTATAGCGAACGCCGAACAGTATTTACTTCAAGTAATTAAAAACTATTAAAACGTATGTAAAACATTCGATGATATGAGATTTCTAATGTACCAATACACAGACAAAATCGTAACTTTTGAACTTCCCCCAATAATTACTTCTATGCAATTTCATATTTTAAGAGAATTTTATACTACCTATGATCAATTAAGTTTATTATGAAAAACTCCTATTCTTTTAAACTTAGAGTGATTTAGATACATAATACAATAAGACAGTTTGATACCAAGAAAAATTGAAAATATTCACCCATCCGTGCTAGTTAGTACCGAGTTGCAATTGTTCTAAGTGTTCTTGGAATTTTGTCGTTGGACTTCAGCTTGTTTATCATGCACTTTTTTCTGTAAATGCCAGAGACATCAAACTTGTGTAAATTGATACAATACTAATAAATATGTATTATAAATAGTACGTCGTCTATTTATACCATATAATAATTTTCAACCACATAAATTTAACAAAACACCCTTTCATACGTTACATACTGTATTCAAAAATGATAGATTTTGTATATAATACATGATATTATTTGAAAAAATAAACATTAATTTTTAAAACGGTAAAGTATACCTCATCAATGCTACAAAATGACAAAATATTGTTGTATTGAGGCTATATATAATAATTGAAGTTTTTATATTTATTTATTCATTTATTTATATCAATTAATTGAACGAACTGATCCAAAACAGAAAATTACGATTTGAAAAATAATCAAATATTCTTTAAGGTAATTCAGGCCAAAAACGATTTTCTTACGAAATCGTTAAAACTTGAGATATATGTTGTTAACAATGTCATACATCAGTGATCAAAATTTTATAAAGATTTGTCGTGCCGTTTCCGAAATGTTTAATTTTCAATTCAAATGTTATAATACGGCATCTTATGAGAAAGTAATTTTGGACTACCTGTTTTCGTTAGTAACTGAAAAAAATTTCTTACGATTGATTCAAAAACGAGAATAATACGTAAAATGTAACTATGATTAATCTACCAAAAAATTTGAAATACATCGCGTGCCGTTTTGAAGATATATCAATTAAAAAAATTTGCCATGCTCGTAGTATATCTGTATAGTGATAAGGTTGTATTTAATATTATGCATTTTGTCAAAATTATCAATTCTTTTTCATCAGCTTTGAGGTGGTTACGTTATTTTTCTTAATTAAGTATAAACTGACACTTGAGTAACAATAATTATTTAAAAAATCAACGCCTATCTTTTATACTGAACAGGTTGAAAACTACTAAGCGGCATGAACTATCTTAACTTGTTTTGAGCAAAAGAGTCGTTGTGTTTAAAACCGAATTTCCCGACAATAAATCGAAAAGTTACAGAAAATCCTTTTTTTTAATTGTAACAGCCTGTCACACGATTGTTAACAATCTTATCGATAATCAAATTATGTTAATGTTAACACAGCAAATATTTCGTTTTTATCCTGAGAGAATAAAGTTTCCACGGTTTTACAATATACCTACACAAAGTCGATGTCCCAATAGTCGATCAGTTACGGTTAATTTTCCATACACAAATCTTTAAATAATACGTTAAATGTTATTAACGCACTAAATAATAATTTTTTAAATACAAATCAACAACTGCATCCATTGTATGGATTAAAAAAAAAGTTAGAGCCTTAAATGTAAGTGATCGACTATTGGGACATACCGTCTGCTTAAGTGATTGGTACATCGGTATACCGCCTCGCCTTGTACGCATAAGTGAAAGTACCTCAAAATTTAAAGCTCACTTGATCTATATATGATATAATAATCAGGTAATCGTAAATGTATTGTCAAAGCACGAGGTTCCACAGACAGTTTAAGTACTTATAGATTGTAAAATGGATTAGGTTGTAGTCAGTTAACAAGTGACAAAAACTGCAGAAAATTTTGATAATTTTTTACGGAAAAAGGTGTTTTTCGAAAAAATTACAAAAGACGTTTTTACTTAAAATGGGCCAAATAATAGGAAACTTTTTTTTTTAACAAAATACATAATTTTCAGTTAATTTGTTTAAATTATAGAAATAAACAAACAAAAACTCACAGACTTTCGGTTAGGTAACCTAAAAATTCGGATTTTACGAACAAAAATACATAAAAAAAGGTCAAGTTGTCAACTGGACGGTTTAAGGGACACGAGTACCCCCCGTCCCCCACCCGTCTGGATTATTATGTACGATAAAAATAAAGAATGTGAATTAAATTTATAGTGTTTTCTTCATCTTCATTTTGTTGATTTTCATCAGTTTTCTCAAAAAAGTTTATTCATGATCTTTTTATCGTTATCCCATGATATTTAGTGTCAAGTAATATAGAATATCACTTGAATCTCTACAAACGAAACTTAAAAAAAAATTGAATTTTAATTTTAAATTTAAATTTTATTAATTGATCACAGTCGTATTTTGAATTGTCTATATAAGTTTGGGATCTGTTTCAACATCACTAAGCATTATATAACTTTTGATTTAGTATATAGTATACTTATATTTTATCTTGGATAATATTTTCTAAAGTAATGCAAAGTGTAAAATTGTATCCATTATACTTTTTTTTCATCAAGGAGTTACTTCCACTCATCAATTAGTGCAGTCAGCGCGGAGCAAACTACCTTCGTATTTGAAAAAAAAGACCCGTCAGGTTTTCCAACGAGATAATTTAGTTAATAGCATTAGGTATTAGAAAACCAGACTTTGGAAAAAATCAGTTTGTCGCCAGTCCTTAAAAAAAATCGGAAAGGTCCGAAAAACCTGTTTTTCATGGAAAAATTATTAAAAAGTTATGAAAAAAAATTTTTGAGCAAAAAAAAAGAATAGGTGGTTGTAGTGTACTAAAAAACAAAGAAAATGAGAGTTGTTGAAGTCCAATTAGTTGAAAACTTTTCGAGAAAACACGCTTTT
>JAPYYV010005318.1:0-15543 GCA_030522625.1 Copidosoma aretas | reverse complement strand
CAAAAACAATACCGTAGTCATGCCCCAACCTCCATATTCACCAGATATGGCTCCGTTAGACTTTTTCCTGTTCCCAAAGTTGAAGAGACCCATGAAAGGCCGGCGTTTTTCCTCGATTGAAGAAATAAAGGCCGAATCGCTGAGAGTGCTCAAGGAAATACCAAAGAGTGAATATCAAGAGTGCTTCGATGATTGGAAAAAACGCTGGCATAAGTGTATTATATCTGGGGGGGGACTACTTTAAAGGGGACCACATTGATGTAGACGAATAGATAAATATTTTTTTGAAAAAACGAAAATTCCGGGTACTTTTTGAATACACCTCGTACATGAGTAGTAAACGAGAGCTCTTAACTTAAGATAGCTGTGACCGAATATAGTTTTTTTAGTGTGGTCTCCTTGCTCGAGAAAAAATTTTTATTGAAAAAAACTACGGTCAATCAGGGAACGAAATGTGTAATATGTATTCAATAAATTACAATTGGACTAGAGCCCTTAGTGCTTTTAGTAAGGAGAATTTTAGAGTCTGACTTGCGATTGCTGATACAAGCAGTTGACAGACTTCTTAATTTACTAATTCGACCGCCATGATTCTAGTTTTTCTGCTGCTCGCCATGTGAATAGCAATTATCATTGGCAAATATATAGGCATTTTTGCGCTGTCTAAAGTCCAAAGACCTTGTCATGAAAGATGAGTTCCCTTGTCCCAGACCCTAGTGAGCAGTAGCATGCCGCTATCATTAATTCAAACTTTACCACTGCTTTAATCTCCCTCATTTTTTCACCTGGGGCCTCCAGTATCCTAGTCTCAAGCTGCACCTCAGACCGGCAATAGGCAGTTAATCAGTCTTTGGCGGTGTCTCATCTTGTGCTCAAGGAAGCGGTGAGATTTACAGCTTACTTAGATGGGTCTGTATTCTAGGCACATTCTAACATACAAACTCATCTGTCAGAGAAGCTGGCATCTCTACCTTATTTCAATTCACTGCATAAACTGTAAACAAAACGGGTGCCATAATGAAGCAAACGTATACTTAACTCTCCAAACCTCAAAGGTAGTTTTGTATTGTAACACAATGTCGCAATTTCTTAGAGCAGCCACTGTTGTCCCAGTACGTCCAAGAGCACCCTACACTGTTGGTGATATCTGGGCACCGTACCCCGTAGATGATAGAACGCTTGTGACGGACACGTAATCCGTTTCCTTTTTTATTTATCATTGCTTAGAACTGATATCTTGCAGTAGTAGATTGAAGATGGTGCTGCTACGTAGGCAGCAGCAAAGTGATCGTACAGGATCATTCGTGGTCGCATTTTTCCCCTCCAATGGATGAAGTGGATATGAGGGGGACTCAGGGCGGGGAAGCGTAGAGGCTCTCTTGCGGACGGTGAGCCACAAATAAATCGAGGCTTGGCGAAGTTTGTTTTTTCTTTGTTTATTGCGTAGTAACGCTATGTTTTTGAATCAACAGAAATTGGATTACTAGGAAAAAAGTTGTTGGCGATCAGCAGTTGCTCCAGAACGCTCAAACCTTCCGCATCAGTGACTTTTTCTCATATTTTGTCTGTACTGAAAAATCTTTGTATCTGACTTTGTATTCAAGGTGCGAAGAAAAAAATGGTTTTGTTTCTGCATATTTTTCGGCTTTTGTGTGTTTATTCGTAACATATTTTTGGCGCCCGAACGGGGACCTGAAAATGATTCACCATCGGACTTAGAACAAGACAGTAATGCAAATGCTTCTGAAGGTTATGTGTATTATCGATCGCCATCTCCAGCGTTGGGTAAGAATAGCAAACTGGATCCTTGGAAAGCTTTTGAGACAGGAGAAGGAAATATACTCACTCGTGTTGGTGAAGCTGGACGTAATCAAGAAGTGGCCCGATTAACATTGGTTAAGCCAAATAGCTCGCTTGCCCGATTATCTGCTGCTAGACAAAGCCAAGCAGGGACCCGAGCACCAGTGGCAGCGGAAGCGGCAGCATGAAAACGCGCAGCATCTCGTTCTCAGGTGATTAACTGAGCGCCGGTTCGGTGAGCAGTGGCAGTGGCGAGGTCACACACCGCCACGCTCCCAGGTGTCAGTTCTAACATCGACCCAGAGAGCAGCGGCCACATCGTCGTGAGTTCGCGCACTACCACGTCTACAGGTGTTATGTGCAGCAACTCCCCAACGAGCAGCTGCAGCGTGAGGTCACCCGCCGCCTTTTCTCCAGGCATCGTATACAGCGTTGTCCCGAAGAACAGCGGTGTCGCGAGATCGCTCGCCACCACTACCAACGGAGTCATCGTCAACCTTTCGATTAGCGGCAGTGCGAGGACATGCGCCGTCTCAACAGTAAACATGAGAGCTACAATTATCGTTTCAGATCTTGTCGATGCTTCAATCTCCGAAAGAAGATCATGATCCTATTAACGAACATATAGAGGTAAAAATTGCGAAATTTTTGAGTATCATAAAGGCCTGAACAACGCATGGTTTGAGCCCAGTAATGGCGAATTTTCAGTCAATATTAAGAATACTAGAATTCTACCTACAAATAGAACCGAACGCAACTATAATAGTGTGAGTGATTTACCTGGGCGATTGCAGTCCAGTGCTTCGTTTGACAAACGGTTTAGTATCAACCTTTGCTGCCTTTAAGAATTCCACTTTTAATAATGAAAACTCAAAATTTGTAAATAGATTGTCGTAAGCCAAAAGCGCTTTACTAACTTTTTCAGGAACACTATTGGAATTAATTCGTTTTAAAAACGCGTTCGACTTGACACTGAGCTCGGCGAATATTCTGACAAAGAGAATGTTGTTCGTCTTTTCGAGGTACTAAATTTCTTTTTGTCTCGAACACTAGTACTCGTGAAGTCATGAGAACTTTAGAGCTAGGATTTAGAAATGGAAACAAAATTTTGGACGAACTGTTGATTGAAATAAGAAATTTACCGAACATTGACACATTCAAGAAAAATTTAGTCAAGTGTGCTTCAAGATTCAAAAAAGTTGTAACTGCCATTATATCATTTAATAATGTTGGATACTCTAGAACTCGTAAACAAAATAATACAGAACCTTCCCAGCCTAATGACTGATAATTACATACCATTTGCAGCCCTTAAAAGGAGCGACAAGTCTGATATAAAGAAAATTACTGAAGCTAAAATGACGATTGCAACTGGTATAGTCTCTGTATCATTTGGTGAATCCAAACAAAAGCAAAAGGAACTTTCGTCACGTTCTCAGTCCGCCAAACACGCGATTTTGGTTACAAACGAAAATGAATCTCCACCATAAAAGCCATATAACAGAGGTTGTGGTTACGCTTTTTGCGGTAAGAAAGGTCATAGAACACCAGGATGCAGGGATTTTTTGTCAGCTGATACAGCGCTGCGCTGAAAAGTTATAAGAACGAGCCGCGTATGCTATAATTGTCTTAAGCCTGGTCATTCTCGTAAGAAATGAAAAGAAAAGAAAAACTGTAAACAATGTGGCCGAAGGCACCATAAACTCTTACACTTTTTACAAGCATTAATAAGAGACGACAAATTTAATAATGATGAGAAAAATTTTGATGAGAAAAATAATTATTTAAAAAGTCTAAATGTCAACTCTGAAACCTCATTAGATAACTTGTGACTATGAAAAAGATCACTATTTAAAAGTATTTTAGTTACAATTTAAAATCGTCCTTATCGTAAATGAAGATTTGTTGTACATGACTACGGAGCTACAGTAGGTTCGATAAATGCAAATATTATAAAATAACTATCTGACCCAGCAAACGTTGATTTGCCATATAAATTATTTTTAGTGAATCTTTCGGTAGTCAAATAAAAATAACTAACTCATTGTAAGTATGTGGGGATGTAGTATATGACTGAATGAGGAATGGAGCACTGTAAACGATGACGGTCTGTAAAAATAACAGAACACCAACATTTATTTTTCAAATCCATTATAATTTTATCATCTTAACTAATCAATTTCATATTACATCTAAATTAGAAAGTATGACAATTAATAAAAAAACATTATCAGTCTCTTAGTGCAATGGAGTAAACGATTTATTTAGGGAGTACATCTTTACCGTACACAAACTGACTGGATGGTTTACCGACGTGAGAACATGCCACAAATAATTGTCCTTGTGAAATACACGGTAAGCCCAAATCTTAGCCACAAACTGACATCGTTTGCCCTTGAGACTTATTGATTGTCATTACGAATGCCAATCTAATTAGGAATTGAACCCGTTTGAATTCAATTGTCACATCTGGAGAATAATAGGCATTCGTGGTGGTAATACATCTTCTCCTCAGAACTTGCCATTTAAAATGCCGGCTTCGACAACGATTTTTATCAATTTTTAATGAATAATCACATGCTATTGCACAGCCTTGGTGAGTTCAGATTACGAAACAAAATAACCGGAGATCCAACCATTAGTTGTAAATGGTGTAGTGGCATGCCTGGAAAATTCATTGAGTTCAAAAACTCCGCTGGATAATTTAAAGCTTCGTTGGTATAGCAAATTGTATAGATAGATTTGTATGACATCAAGTTCCCTGGCAACAACGGTTGTATCTTGAAATTCAAATCGTTGACGTCCACAATTTTTGCGGCCCAAATTGCTCTTTCTGCCAGCCACTCACAATTCAAGTATTTTGTGTGTATATTGGGAAATATACAGTCATTGAGAGCATTTTTCAAATATATGATCGTACAGAAATCGGTCGAAAATTTTATGCATCTAGTATTTTCATGTGCATCTACTTTTCCATCGCAGATATATAACAATTGTTTTTAATATTACAGCGGATATATCTTCAAGCATTCGAACGCGTATATTTACTTTCAGCTGTGCTTTTTCAACATTACGCCACCGTAGCGATGACTTTAAACAAGCGTTGATTTCATCAGCGTACGTTATACGTGGAATGACGGGAAGTGTTTGTCTGAAATCACTTGAAAGGAGTAACAGAGAGCCACCAAATAGTTTGTCGTTGTTTTTTATGTCTTTTAATGTCCTGTTAAATGCCCCAAATAAATGTTTGTGAGCCATAGTGCATTCATCACAGATAATAATTTTACAGTGTTTCAGCACTGTGGCCATTGACGATTGTTTTTTTATATTGCATACTGTGTCTGGATTATTTTGAATATTTAGCAGTAGCTCAAATGCTAAATATGATATTTTACCTCCATCCAATAAAGTTGCTGAAATGCCAGATGATGCAACGGCGAATAAGATGCCATTATTTGATCGTATTTCGGCAAAAATTAGTGAAATGAGAAATGTTTTGCCAGGTCCACCTGGTGCATAAAAAAAAAAAAAATCCATCTTGTCCTGCCAAGACTGCGAGCATAATGCGGTCGTAAATGGATCTTTGTTCCTTAGTCATTAGTGGGACATTACGAGTAACAATCGGCAATCGCGGCCATTTCTACAGTATTGTACTGCAGTTCACGATTCAATTCAATGTTCATTAAATCAGATGCACTTTTATTTGGCAAATGCATACCGAAATGACTGAGTGGTAAATTGGCAACAACAATGCAAAGATCGTCGACAGCAATCAATGATTCATTGTACATATAATCGCTGAATGTTATCGTTAGATCGTTGCACCGTATACGATGTCGATGCAATATATCATCAGTCATTAAATCTTTGTGATTATACCACAACGTCTCTGCTCGGGCTCGAAAACATGTAGTCAACACTATCGCAAATAGTAGACAAATTTGTATTGCCGGACAATTCAATGCTGCTTCAGTAAGCTTACAGTCTCACTAATTGTCATCTTTCAGCAAGCCTAGTGCAAGGCATGCATCTTTATACGTTGGATACTGTTGTCAATTCACTTTGCGTATATCTTGAAATGACACTATGCCGGTGACATCAACCAACAACAGTCGCAAATAAAAAAAATTAGTCTGCCTTGGATTGACTGTATATACTCGCCCTAAGGTGTTTGATTTGAATAAACCGGGGCATAAATTAATCGGTGTGCCTTGATTGCGGGGCATCCTTTTTTTATTGAAGCCCATGTAAAATAGCGTGGTCCTTCTAAATAGAGTAGTGATCGTGCAAACACACCAAAAGCATCCGTATCATTACACAAATCAATAAATTCGGTGAGGGCAGTTTTAGGTGGACTTATTACACGATCAATCGCTGTCTCGTTCGTGAAAAATGCGTGCTGGCTGTTTTCAAGATGGACAGCTAAATGAGTAGCTGCTGGATCCTGTTCATGAATTTTGAAAAAAAAGATACGCCAAACAGCTTTATTTAAGCTGATGTACCCGCCAATCTGGTAGAGCGTTATTTCATTGTTGTTATATACCGAAGGAGTATAAACATTTGTATTGTCAATACGAAATACAGCCATATCACTTCCTTTATTCACATACTTGCAAATATATTTGATGCTCTTCACGAAACTGCAGAACTCAACATTAATATAAGCATTAAATATTTTACTCAGCAGAGTTTTACTCACAACCAAACGATTATCAATGTCAATGCATATGTTGTTGATATTTTTTTTAAATGATTGTCCGCCATTATCTGTATTTCTTTGATGATGTATTGGATATCCGTCGACATGTGTGATCGTATAGTTGGTGAAATTTGTAGGAAAACTCTTTGTACATTTTCCATCTGGCATGCAAGGCGAAGAATGATTCAGATCATCGCATGAGCCATGAATCATGTTTGTTGTAACAATATCAAACAGTTATCGATCAGTAGATGGATCTGGAATTTCCGCAGGAATTATATTATCGATTTATTCATGACGTATTTTGCAAATTAATCATACAAAAATGTGTGCATGAGGTAGTCCTCGTTTTTTCCATTCATTTGAATACATCCAGCAACGTTTGGGACTAAATACATCTAATATTGTAATGAAACTCATTAAAGACTTTAATTTTTGTTTGAATACACGTGCTGCAATATCATTACGATGTATCGCAATAGCAAATATGTAATCTCCGGCCATTTTGGATTACATGTAAATGTGATGAATAAACACGGTCGTCCGTATTTGCGCACGAAAGTCATAGCATTCTGGATGCATTCTTGCATGTGATGTGGACTGCATATGTACGATGATGGTAGAATGATAGAGTTACCAATTTCTGCAATGTCAGTGTTGCTTATAAAAGCATCTCGCAAGTAGATGTATTATTCCGCACACATCTTTTTTTGATTATATTGTAAGTATCGTAGTCGCTCGCTCTCTATCTTCTCGTATGTGTCAACCATTAGTTGTTGGCAAAGCTCACGACACCGGAGAATGACTTTGTCCTGACCGCGTCTAATCATCAGCCCATACGCATAATAATCCTTCAAGCTATTCAAGCTAACGTTCTTGTTGGTTTTGGCTTCTGTAATAATATATTTATAAATAATAATTCAAAGAAACCCATTAACGCCGAAGCTTTCAAATTTTTTAGCGACTTTTTAACGCAATTTTTTTTGTTTTAGGGAAAAAAGTTTTTGCCAAAAAAATGGCTTTAAGTACAACTATTTCATGCAATTTTCTGCATATTTTAAGTATGTATTATTTGTGATACCATCCTGGAAAAAAATCAAGAAATTTTTTAAAAAATTTTTTTTTTTTTTTGTGTTTACATTGGTCATATGATTTTTCCTTCAAATCTGACAAAAAATTTGACGAATGATTCAGAAAAAGCATAATTTTCTGCATCGAAATATGTCAAAACAAGATAATGTTGATGCCAATAACATAAAATGTAATCGCGTTGAAAAGTCGCTAAGAAATTGGAACACTTTGCCGTTAATAGATTAAGTAATGATGTTCATAAAAATTGGGTAACATAATAAATAAATTACCTTTTACCAAATCCCCTTGTTTAATATTTATAAAATATTTGTCTTGTCCCTTCCAAAGCATTAGTGGGTATTTGAGAGCGTCGTATGAACCGTATATCAACAATAAACTTAAGATTTTTTTTTCTTCTTCGAATCACGATTTCTCGCGTAGCTGTACGCTCGCCAACCATGATCCCAACAACTTTATCAACAGTAGGTGCATTGAACCTATAAATGTGCTCTCCAGCAGATTTCTCATCGGGATTGATGACAATAGTATGATTGTCACTTTGTAATTTGAGCATGTGTTATTTTAATAATTTCAACAATTCATTGTGCTCATTCAATAAAGCGTTCAGCTTACCGACGATGCGTCTGGCAAAACGTGAATTAAGGTTATTGTAGCTACAACGTGCGTCCACACGATTGGCGAGTGCGCTTTCAGAGTTCTTATCACCCATAAAATAAATTGGCAAAAATTTTTGTTGCTCGTTTGGCATTGGCAGCAATGAGCCCACTTTGTGATAAACTTAACCTTTGATTTTGAATGTTAAATTAAATTTTTGACCATTTGCAGCATCATTTTTAACTATTTCTGTTGCTCCGATCATTTGGGAACATGAATTTCATATTCAAATTGACTTCAGGAACAGGTTAGTATATGGATCCGTACTGATAAGTGAACCATTTATTGGTTCCGGTGGTGTTTCAATTTCCGGATGTTGCACTTTTCCTGACGCGCAACACATACTGGCTGGTTGATTTTTGAATCCAAGAGCATTACAATGCGGACATTCCTTGTCTATAGCACCAATCTTCACGTTCGAATAAGCCTTATATCTAATTTCGGGCTCATACTTAAATGCTAGACGACTGAATGAATCGGATGTAAATGCTCAGTATACTTGTTGGCGTTGTAGGACCTCTGCTCTGCGTGTGTTAACTACGAATCGACATGCTGGTCTTTGTTATAATTACCATAATTCATTCCGTTCCGCTCGTTCCTTTTGTGATTGTGATTCACGCAATTGCGCGATGTTTACATGCATAATTTCACGATTCTGTTGGATTTGTTCGTATGTTCTTTGGGCTCTTCTATTTCGCATGTCTGTAGATCTAGTCGTTCGACGTCCCAAATTGGACCCTTTACGTATTGCTGGCATTGTTCACTGTACTGAACACACAAAAAGATCAAATTAAAGTATTATCGTGTAAAAAAAATAAATCTACCTTGCGGACCACCCTTATCACTTAGGGGTATACAAATTAGTTCACGACGTATTCTCAGACCTACTAAATATACATACAAAATTTTATAAGAATCGGTCATGTTGTTTCAGAGAAGTTTTGTTACAAACACTGTGACACAAGAATCTTATGTATTCGATTAAAAATAAAAGGATCCCAAGTTAACATAGAATTAAGTCGTTTAGGCGGTAAGAACGTAATTTTATGCGCAAACAACAAAGTAAACTTGAATATTAGAAGCGGGAGCTTTATCGGTTTAATCCCGAACGTACTAGCTGTCAATTAACTCGGTCTTCCCATGCAACGCATCGATTCAGACATAATCAAACTTTGTTTTGAAAAAAATTCAATAAGTACGAAACCCTATTCTCTAGTTCTTGACATTCTCCTCATGCAGTACCATTGTGAATTTATAATTTCACGTGAATTACGAGAAATAGTTAGCACTGAATGATCTAGGATAATTAGGTTAATAAATAATAAACAGAATGTTTGAACCGTAAAAATTGTACTTTATTGAAAAAAAAAGGTTTTAAAATTAGAAATAAACAATAATTATGTACTATAAATATATAAGTGAAAGTTGAAATAGATTTAATCATTAGGTACCAAGAAGACGACATGTCACTGGCAATTTATATGAACTGAAATCACACAGCCAGTATCTAATCCCCTCTGGCCAAGTGGGTAAGGTATTCGCCTTCTGACTAACCGTGTTGAGGTTCGAATATTGCCTATATCAGTATATCTTTATAGCTGACTCCTCGTTGAGCAATTACTATGTACAGAAAAACTTAAAACAGGAGAGTGCGCGATCGACAAATGAAAATCGAACGCTCCCATTATTCGCCTGACCGTACTTTAGCTGTAACAGGGGCTAAGCTAAGCCCTTATACAGCCACGTCACGACTTCCACCATGCGGGAGTATAAAAAGACGCTCTATATATATACACACACACACACACACACACATATATATATATATATAGAGCTTGAGCAGCTGGGGTTTAATCATGAAAAAGCGAAGTGCACGGTGGACTCTACACTTTGCATGCGCAGAAACTGTTTTCCGCCTTCTGCACACGTGTAGTTGACGACAATCAGTCAAAAACGGTGCTCCTCACTTTCTCATGATTATGCCCCAGCAGCGCACCATCATCGTGTGCACGGGGGAGGGAGAGAGAGAGAGACGGACAAGCAGACTGCACTGACTGCAGTAGTGCAGTAATAGCAGTAAACCTATACATGTGTACACATACACACACACATATATGTGTATACTATATCGTACGATATTCACTTCGAGACATGCCAGTGCAGACACTGCAGATGGCAGTCAGAAGAGGTGAAGGCGCATGCGCCAGCCTATTTGTTTGTCGCTCTCTCTCTCTCTCTCTCTCTCTCTCTCTCTCTCTCTCTCTCTCTTGCATTGACTCCGAAAAGGTCCCTATAGTGTCGAGAAACAATCTTGTTACACTTTTTTCGGTCTAGCCCCCATCCGCCCAAAGCCTGTAACGCGAAGTAAGGAAGTTCGTTCCACAAATGATCTTAAGTACGTAAATGTATTAGGTAAAGTAAAAAAAACGGCGTCTGGTCAAGATAAGCTTCTAAATAAATTAGTTAAATCTTATTTTAGGATCGATTCGTTGGGGATACATTTTCTAGAAAAAATGTCTATAAAAGAGAAACGTGCAATAGACATTTTAAATAGGACAAGTGTGTACAAAAACTACAAGTGTGAAGTAGGCCTTCTTTGGAAATCGAATAACGTAACTGAAGTCAACGGTCGTTCAATTGCATTGTATAGGTAACATTAAGTTGAAAATCGATAGGATAAGGATCTAAGTTATGCCAATAAATATTACCGAGAGTTTGATCTCCACCAATAGTATTTACCACACTTTGGCGTTCAATACATAAACAAACCCAATAAAGTTAGAGTAGTATTCGACGTGGTTGCAGAAACGGCAAAAACAAGTTTTAATAAATTATTACTTAATAGCCCCGATTTATTGAAAAATTAACCATGTGTTATATTTAGATTTTGACAGAAGTCTTTTGCTATCGAAGCGGATTCACGCGACATATTTCTTAAAATAAAGATTTGTCCAGAGGATTGCCTCGCGCAACAATTTCTATGGCTAGGAAAAGATAGAGCTAATGATCCGAAAAAATGCGTAATGGCATCAATGTTTTTTGGAGTTAAATCGTCTCCGATCACCACACTTTTCATTCGAAATAAAATCGCGAAATATTTTAAAAATAAATACCCTGAAGCTGCGAAAAGTATTGTAAATAACTTTTATATGGACAACTATCTTGTTAGTTACGATACTTGCGAAGAAGTAATTTTACGAGCCCAACATATTAGAGAAATTAACGCGGCGGCAAATTGGGAGATGCACGGGTGGAATTCAAATAAATCATCAACTTTATTTGCCTTGAATCTGGATATTACTGCTGCTCCTTAGGTAAAATTTAGCGCTTAAGATAATGTAGGAGAAAAAACTCTCGGCCTCCAATAGTTGAGCATCTCTGAAGAATTATGTTTTTATTTAAAATTTAAGAAAGTCGTTAATGTTTTATACGAGGAATAGCGTACACCGACGGAAAGAGAATTTTTACAGACAATCACATTAATTCATGATTCGCTTGGTGTTTTGATACGATATACAACACATTTACGTGTAATAATGAAAGACATTTGTAAGAGCGGCGTAAAGTGGGATGATAAACTGCAAGCTGATGAATTGAAAAGATGAAAAGAGAGGCTGTCTGATTTAACTGGCGTTGGAAGATGTAAAATACCAAGCTGTTATGCATTGAAAAATTCTAATTTAAGATCTGTGAAATTACACGTTTTTAGTGACGCGAGTTCAACAGCTTACGTTTCAGTGGGATATTGGCAATTTATTTTTAAAGATCATAGTATACAAGTATTCATTACATCAGCAAAAAGCCACGCTGCTCCGACAAATAAAGTTACGATTCCTAGAGTTGTGAGCGTGTGTTTTGTTTATAAGACTCGCCGAGACAATATTAAAAGAACACAAATTCATAGTCACGCCAAAATTCTTTTGGACTGGCTTTAAAAATGTGCTACCGTGGCTGAGAAACGAATGGCGAATGTTTAAAATTTTTGTGTTTTAATCAATTCGGAGAGATCGGAAAAAAATCCGACGTATCTAAGTGGCAATTAATTCCCACAAAATTTAACCCAGCAGACAATTGCACTCAGTACAGGCTAGTAGCGCACGATAAAGGAAGTGGCTTAATGGGTCGAATTTTTACGGGGTGATATCTCACAAAGGCCAAAAGGAAATTTTTCCAAGAAATACGTCAAAAATTATTTAAATTACGAGAAAGATACACCCGCAGTGACTTATGTGAGATCGGATTGTGCTGTTAATTTAACTCGTTTCTCTTCATGGTCACGTCTTATAAATACGGTAGCAAACGTTTTGAGATTTATCAATCGAAACAGACCGTAGAAAACGCCCGTGGAGTTCAAAGAAAAAGCAAAGACATTTTGCATAAAAAGTAGCCAAAATCTATATTTTTTTGTAGAAATTTACGCGCTTAAGAGTGGTTAAACAATCTCGACTAATAGTAGAATTTTAAATCTCAATCCAGTGATCGATAACCAAGGCGTTCTTCGCGCGGAAGGTCGACTTTCGTGTTTATCCAACAAAGATACGTTTGAACCAGAAATTTTATATGGTGGAGAATACCTTGCTAAACTTTTAGTGAGTATTACAACCGTTTTCATTACCATGGGGGTCATGAGACTGTTTTCAACGAAATACTACAGAAATATTGAATACTAGGGCTTAGACAATCATTACGCAGTTTGACTCATAAATGAGTTATATGTATAATCAAACATGCTTTGCCAGCAAGCCCGGGAACGACACCGTTACCTCATCCATGTTTAGCAATGAGATTACAGCCATTTACGCATTGCGAACTTGATTATTTCGGACCATTGCAAGTAGAAATCGGTAGAAGATGCAGAAATAGGTGGGGAGCTATTTTTACTTGCTTGATAATACGAGCAGTCTATATATAATTAGCGCATACCTTAAGTATTGACTCAGCGATAATGGCAATAAAATAATTCATCGCGTGTCGATGCAAGCCTACAAATATTTACAGTGACAATGGTACCAACTTTCGAGGAGCAAGTGCGGAGATTTCAAAAGTTTTTTTGGGAATGGATCAAAACAAATTGAAACAATTTGCCGTCGAGCATGAAATTAATTGAAAATTCAATCGTCCCACAGCTTCGTAAATGGGAGGAGAATGGAGAGGTTAACACGCACGATTAAGACTTCTTTAGCCGTAGTTTTAAAAGAGCACGCACCACGCGAAGAAATACTGTTAACGTTCTTAGCAGAGATTAAATACACGATAAATTCTAGTCCACTCACGCATGTTTTAATCGAACCTCATGACCATGAGTCATATTCCATGCACGTGTACTATAAATATATGTATACTAGTGGGGCTTCGCCTCCTGCACGCTTATTTTTTTTTTTATCTATGTCTAAATTGCTAATACAGGAATTTCTTTTTTATTACATACATGCTCACACACGTAGATAACCAAAACAGAAACAAAAATTCGTTTAAAAATTAAACTAATACAATTAATGCCAGAAATTAGTTAACAGGTTTAATACTAATGAATGACTAGAATCGGTATCTAAGGTTAAGATTGATACATATATGTATGTACATAGAAATTATAGAATAATTATAGTTACATAAACAATCAAGCGTTTTTTTTTGGTCATTACTGAAAATTTTAAACGCAATTATGCATATGAGTTTATAAGACAATACCAATTTGAAATTCTTACTTAATATTAGCGAAAAAAAAATATTTCTTTACTTATTTCTTATACAAATTCTTACATCTTTTTACATTCCTCTGTGCTGTGTCATAATTACTTTGAATTAATTTTCCTCAAAATGGTACTAATAGTATTAACAATATCGTCTAATACAAAATTGATACAACATTGTCTAGCATCAATCACCTTCATATATGTAAACATAGGAACATGCAAGAATAACTTTGGACGTTGACTTGATATTAAAATTAAAAAGGCACTACATGTCATTCCTCTGACAAGCTTTGCTCTGCGGTCCCTAATATACTTAAATATTCAAAAAGTCTCACATATTTTCATACATCATCTACATATTTTATGGAAATATAGCTATAGCTCTTTTCTGCATATCAATACATTTTCTTTTAATTCTTCATTTCTTACTTATTTTTTTTTTCTTTTTTTTTTCTGTCTCTGTATGAACAAATATTTTCTCTTTTTTTTTTTTATATTGCAGAGCCTACATTTTATCATTTAAAACCCTATTTCTATCGTCCTTTTCACGATCTTATATCTTATACTATACCATTTCTCTTTAAAATCCCCTGCTAAGTTTTTCTTTTCCTTATATTCATCTCTCTCCGGTTCATCTTTTATTATTTTACAATCTATGTTGATTACCCTCCTGCTTTTTTTTCTATTTTCTGATTGATCATAGTCTTCCCATACCTTGTTAAATTATGTTTGATTTTCTCAAGCTTATTTTTCTCGGTTGCCATTTACATAATTCCTATTGTCTCTCATCCCCTAAGTTTCCGTATCCTACTTTAACTACTTTGCCCCAATTTTTAGGATTTTTATTAATTAGGCTGATTAATTTTTCCATCTATCATAGTTGGGGCTACCTGCTCCTATCTATTTTTGAACTGAGCAAGAAGTAATTATCTGACCTTTTTCTTATGTCTACTTTATGAAAATTCTTGTGCTTCTTTTTTACCTATGTATCCTAGTGTGTTTGCTTTCGAACCGAAAATTATTTTGCTACATCGGCTTTTATTTTTTCTACTTTTTTTCCAATTTTTCCATCACCCAGTATTTGCACCGAATAAGCAACCTTATTGTATCATTGAAACCATAAGAAATAATCTTTGATTAAAACTGTTCGCTTTCTTTCTTTTTCTTAAGGCCTAAACTGCGTTGACAGCCCTTTATACCCTACTAGTTGTTTTTTCTCCATGCCACGATAAAAAATTTTTTTTGAAGAAACACATTTATAGATCTTTATACTCGTTCAAAACTCAAAATTCCTCCTCTAAATATGTAAACAGTCTTTTTTCCATCCTCTCTCCATTTCTTAAGATTATGATTTTTTAATAATACAAATATTCTTATCGGTCTTACAGTCAAATTAATGAATTAATAAATGTTAAAATTAATGAAAAGGGCAATCAGATTGTTCTTGTTTAAAATCACCCCCGTAGAATCTAAAAACAAAAACCGAAATTAACTCCGCGAGACCTCAAACAATTATAAAAAGTTAGCAAAGTGCAATCTGAATGCCCACCAACACCAAATACCTAGATAGTTGAGTGTAGACTTGTCCAACGTTTCGAGCACGCT
>JAPYYV010005317.1:0-15547 GCA_030522625.1 Copidosoma aretas | reverse complement strand
ACACATACGTGTAAGAAATTAAGTTTTTGTCGATTGTCGTGTGTCATTGTATGCTGTAGCTTCAGTCTGTTTCGTATGAAAACTCGTTTTATGCTGTGACAGTACAGCAGTTGGAATTTTCTTGAACACTTTAATCGTTTAATTTTATGTGTCCTGATGCACACTGTTGATTAAATAATTAATGTTCTTTTTGTATGGTGACTCCTGCTTTCAATTTAAATTTTATGCATAAGCGCAGAACTATTATTTAGTTTCCTCCAGTCTTATAGTAGTGTAGTATAATTGAAGGATTCTATACTTATTGGAATTTTGATTTATTATTAGTGCCTTGATCACGCAGTAATCTTTATTCACACATATAAGTCAGAAATCAACAATTGAAAGTTGCAAGTTGTTGTGTTAAGTTTCGAAAAATAATGTCTTGTTAGAAAGAGTCAGAAAGTCTGGCTCGTCAAAAGTACTTCGCTGCAACCTTTTCTGCGGTATTTTCGTTCACTTCTACATCTGCTTAATTTTGCAATTTAAAATTGTAGATCTCATACCTAACATCAGACTTGACTAACAGTACCAGCAGTTCATTGGAGTTGGATGCTAACATCGTATCAGTCAAGTCGATCGAGTTCAAGCAACAGCTAACCAGGGGCTCTCAAGCAGAGGTCATCTACGACGTCGCAATTGCAGATCCGATTTACGACAATTTAGTGAGAAGTCAACTGTGTAGCGTGCGGTGCTTTGGGAGATACTAAGAAAATTGAATATTGTTGGTCTTTTACAAAGATCATATTGTGGTCGTTTGTTTTATTGGGTTTTGGTTTTTGCGTAATCGGAAACTAGTTAAGAGGGTTAAACAGGTTTACTTTTTCGGTGTTTTGATTGTCTGTGAATCGTTTTTAATAATCGTTTTTAACATAATCATTATCACTATCATTATATTTATTATCATTATCATCTTCGCATCATTATGATCATCATCATAATTTGCATCATTAAAATCATCATTAAATCACCATCATCATATTCATCATGATTATAATAATTTTCATTATTAAAATTATAGTCATTTTCATCATAATCATCATCATAATCATTTTTATTTGCATCATCATAATGATTAACATGATTCCTATCATTTTAAAAATCATCATCATCATAATCATTAAAATTATCATCAATACAGTTATCAGCAGCATAATGATTACAGTAATAGTCATTAGCATCATCATAATCATTATTATTATTATAACCATTATAATCATCAAAATCAGCATTATTATCATTATCAATACTATAGTCATTATAACAATTATTATAATCGTTATAATCATCATCATTATCTTAATTATCATCATTATTATCATTCTCATAACTATTTATACCATTATATTTATTATTATTATTATAATCATCATCCTCATCATTGAGATTATAATCATCATTTCGAGAATAATCACCATAATTATCATCATAGATGTCATTAGTATCATCATTATTATTATTATTAATATGATCATAACCACCATAATTACTATTACCAGCATCAGAATTATCATCATTATAATAATCATTATTATTATTATCACAACCATTATTATAATGTTTTTTATTATAATCATCATAACTAGCACCATCATCATCATAATTGTAATCATGAGCTGTATCATAATCATTATCATCATTATCACTATCATTATAACCATCATAATTACTATTATGAGAATCGTAATTATCATCATTACTATTATAGCTTTCCTCGTGATTATTTTTAGTATCATAATCATCATAATCATGATTATTATTATAATCAGCATCATTTTCATCATCATAAGCATTGAAATTATTATCATAATCGTTACTATTATTATTACAAATATCATTATTTTATAATAAACATCAACATTATTATCATTATTGCCATTTTCAAAATTTTTATCATCATCAGCATCATTATCATCATCATTAGTATCATCGTAATAATTAGAATCATCATCAAAATTTTATTCATAATTAACATCATGATCATAAACATAATCGCCAGCATTATTATGATGATTACAATCATCAGTATCATCATCATCATCATTATCATGATTATTATCATAATCGTCATAATCAAGATTATTACTAATATCTTTTTTTTAATTATCGATAAAATTAATATAATTATAATCGTCAGCATAATTATTATCATTATCATTATATCATCATTACCATCTTAACAATCGTCATTATTATCATCATAATGATCATAATCATTTTCATCATCATAATTAGCATCATCATCACTCTAATAAACAATATTATAATCATCATTATCTAAATTATTATCATCCTGATCATTTTCATTATCCTCATTGTCAGAATCATTATCACCATTATTATCATCATTATAATCATTATCATCATTATAATTATTCTTACTATCATCTTCATTAACATCACTATCATTGTCCTAATTTTCATTATAATCATCACTATCATTATCTTTATCGACGGCAACATCATTATTAGCATTGTCATCGTCATAATCATCATTGACATCATCATTATTGTCATGTCCATCATCATCATCACCATCGTCATGCACGTCATAATCTTTGTTACAATTATCATAATCATTATCATCATCATCATAATCATCATAGATATCATCATTATATCTGACTACACTGAAATCACAATCATTATCATCATTCTTATTATCATCATCATCAACATTATCATTATAATCATCATAATCACAATCATTAAAATCATCATAATAATATGCATCACAATCATGATCATTATCTTTTCCATTATTGTGAACCCTATAATCGTCCACATGGATATTTAAATTATCATAAGCATCATTATCATTGTATACGCCATCACAATAATTATCATCGGCATAATTATTACCATCATAATTCTCATCATCATCAATATCATCATCCCTATTTTTATCGTCATTATTACCATAATCATCATAATCATCATCTCTATCTTCATAATTATCATTTAAATTATCAACATTATCATTATCGGTATTATTATTATCATTAACATCATTATCAAAATTATCATTATCATTATAATCATCACTATGATTACCTTCATCATCAACAACATCATTATCAGCATCGTCATCGTCATCATCATTAACATTATCATCATTGTCATGTTTATCATCATCATCACCATCGTAATCCAGATAATCATCATCATCATCTTTATTGTCTTTATTATTATCATCACCATCATCTTTATGATCAACATTTATATTAGCATTATCATAAGCTTTATCATCATTATCTTCTTCATCACTATCTTCTTCAATATCATCATCATAATCATGACTTTTAACATCTTTATTAGTATCATTACCATCATTAGTACCATTATCAACATAACCATTATCATCGGTTAAATCATCATAAATATCTCCATTATCGTTATCGTCATCGTCGATGCTAATGATGCTGATAATATCGATAATGATAATTATGATGATGATATAGATAATTATGATTATCATTAATATAACAATACTGATTATAATAATAAGATTAGGAAATAATGATGATAATAATGATGAAAATGATGATAATAATGATCAAGATGACAGTGATGATGATTATGATAATAGTAAAAAATACAATAGTGATGGTTATGATAATAATTCAGATAATGATGATTTATATAATGATTATAATGATTACGGTAAAAACTATTATGATGATTAATATTTTTATGATGATAATGGTAATGATTATGTTTATTAGGATAAAATTATTGATAATAATGATGATTTCAATGATAATAAAGATGATAATAAGTATGATGATATTGACATTGATAAAAATGATAGAAAAGATAATTATGATGGTAATAATGATAATTAAGATGGTTATGATTAAAATAATGTTGACAATGATAATGATGATGATAATAAAGAGGATAATTGTAATGATGATGATAACAATGATAATGACTAAAATGATGATGATAATAATGTCAATAACTTCGATGTTAAAGATGATAATAATGGGAAAAGTTTGATGGTACTCAATTTTATTATCTGAATAATGATGACAATGATTAAGATGGTACTGTCGATGGTGATAATAATAATAATTAAGATGATGATGACGATAATGATGATAACGATGATTGTAATGCTCATGCTGACGATGATATTAATTATATTGATGATGATGATGATAAGATTGTGATTCTAATGATATTGATAAAGTAGATGATGATGTCTGTGATGATGATGATTATGATAATGATAAATGTGTCAATGGTTATTTTGTTGATAATAATCATAATGATTATGATGAAAAATATTGATAATGAGGATGATGATGATGCTTATGATGATTATGATGATTAATATTATTACGATAATAATGATAATCATGACAAAAAAAGATGATAAAAATGGTAATAATAATAATCAAGAAGTTTTTAAAGAATACGATGTTCAAATTAATTATAATAATTAAAATAATGATTATAATTATACCGATGACAATTTTGATGATCTGTATGATATTTATGACAATAGTGAACGTGATGCCGAGGCTGATGATGATGATTTTAATGTTTATGATTGTAATGGTTATGATGATTATGACATTTATTAGGGAGTTGATAATGATTTTAATGATAATGATCTTGATTATAATGATTACTAGGATGATGATGATAGTCATAATAATCTAAGAGTCTATGATGAATAAAATGATGATAATAATTGTGATGATAATGAATATATTAATAAATATTATGATAATAATGATAATGATTACGATATTAATGATAATAATGATCGTGATGTTAGTAATGAAGATGATAATCGATATGATACTAATAAAAATCATAATAATGATCATATAATACAATTGGTCATAATGATGATAAAGGACAGTAACAATGATAATGATGATAATTATGATTAAGTTAATTATTATGATTGCAATTATTATAATCGTGAAAAAAATCATGAGGATGATGATAATAATGATGATAGAGATAAATTTTATGATTATAATGATAATAATAATGATAAAGCTGGATCCGATAATGATTACAATACAAATTGTCATGATGATGCTAATTTTGATAATGTTTGTTATGATTATAATAATCAATATGATAGTGTAGATCATAATGATAATTACATCGATAATTATTGGGATGATAATAACAATGGCGATAACGATATTGGTAATGCTGAAAATAATGATGGTAATAGTCATGATAAAGATGATGATGATGATAAAGTTAATCTTGATGATGAATATGATGATCATAATAGTGATGATGATGGTAATTAAAGTAATGATGATGATAATAAAGATGTTGATCATAATAATATTAATAATAATTAAAATGCTGATGATAATAATGTTAATAATTAAGATGATGAGATTATAACGATGATTAAAATTATGAATGTGATTATGATGATAATAAAAATAATTAGGACGATCATGCCTATGATGATGAACTCATTAATAATCATGATTATGATAATAATGATGCTAATAATGATATTAAATATAATGATGATGAATATGATGTTAATTATATGTGTATAATTTTGTTTATAGTAATGATGATGATGATAATGTCGCTGATGATGATTATGATGATAATAATAATTCTGTTCATAGTTATTTTGTTTATACTTATCATAATGGTACAGATGTAAAATAATAATAATGTCGATGATAAAGAGAGAGATAGTAATTATTTAGATGATAATGATGATAATAATGATGATAAAAAGATAAATATGATGGTCATGATAATGATTAGGAAGATGATGAATAGAGTGGTAACGGTAATCATTATACTAATGGTGATGATGATAATGATGATGATTATGATGATGATGGTAATGACGATGATAAAGCTGATAATTATGATAATGATGATAATGATGATGATAATGATAATGATGGTGATTTTTATGATGATAATGTTGATGATGATAATAATGACGATGATGATCATTTTGATAATGATAATGCCGATAAAGATAATGCTAATCATGATGATGATAATGATATTAATGATAATGGTGATGGTAATACTGATGATGATGATTGAATTGGTGATGATAATTATACTGATACTGATGATGATCACATAAACGCTAATAAAGCCAATAATAATTATGATGATACTAATTATGGAGATAAGTATATTGTTAATATCGATCAATATAATGATCACGGAAAATAATGATGATAATAATAATGATGATGATGATAATGACGATAACGATACTAAAGATGATGATGATGATAATTGTAATGATAATAACTATGATGATACTGTTAATGATGATAATAATAATAATAATAATGATAATTGTGATGACAATGATGTTAATAATTATGATACCGATAATGATGATAATGTTTTTAATGATATAATTATAATGATTATGATAATAGAGATGATGATAATGGTTATGTAGATAAATATAATGATTATAACGATAATTAAAATTATGATGATAACGACAATAATTATGACGATGATGGTGATGATTATAGTTATAATGATAATCACAATAATTTTAATGATAATAATGATCATTCTAATGCAAATAATAATAATGATGATGACAATTACGATGATAGTGATTATGATAGTATAGTTTATAAGGATGATAACAGAAATGATTTATGGCGATGCTGATTATGATTATGTTGATTATGATAATGACGATAAAAATTATGACGATAATAACTATAATGATGATGAGAATGATGATAGTAATGATGATAGTAATAGTAAAATGATGATGATGTAAATGATTATGATAATGATGACGTTGATGATTATAATGCCTGTGATGGTAATAATAATGATGATAAAAATGATGATAAGTAAAGTCATAATTATAAGAATAATGAAGTTAATTATGATGATAATAATATTTCGGACAATTATGATCATGATGATACTGATTATAATAACAATAATAGAAAAAACCATTAATAGTCGTAATAATGATGTTTATTATGATGATAATGTCGATAATTATAATAAGTATGATAATAATTATGTTATTGATAATAATGATGATAATAATAATGACTCATATTATAATGATGATCTTAATAATGACTGTAAAGCTGCCAATGGTGATTATATGTATGATGATGATGATGATAATTATGATGTTAATTATTATGGTGATTTAGAACATATTAATGATGATGAAAAACGGAGATAAGAATTATGATAATGTTGATGATGATCATAATGATAATCATGATGACGATGATGTTAAAAATTATGATAATGATGATGACGATGGTTATGCTTATAATTATGATGATGATTTTAATGATGATAATGATGATAACGTTTGATATCATGATGATGATTATGGTTTTGATGATACTGATAATTATAATGATAATAATGATAATAACAGTGATGATTATTATGATATTAAAGATAATATTATTAGTGTTGCTGATGAACATGACCAAAATTTAAATAATGATTAAGGTTATAGTTATGATGAAGTTGACAATTATTACGGTGATGGTGGTGATCTTGATAATTTTGATGATAATAACGATAACAAAAATGATGATAGTACTTATAATGATGATAATGATGGTAAATATGATAAATATTTTATGATAATGTTGATTATAATGATGATAATGAAAAACACATTATGGTAATACTAATAATAATGATAGTGATAATTATTATAATAATGTTAATGATAATAATAATGATGATATACATAAAAATATTAGATATAATAATAATTATGATATTGATAATGATGACACTAATGATGATGTTAATAATAATTATAATGATTATGATGTTGATGGTGATGGTCATAATGATAATGATGACAATTATAATGATGAGGATAATAATGATTACGATAATTACTATGAGGATATTAATTATGACGATAATTACTATGATGATAATAATTATAATGATCGCGATAAAAGTAATTATGATGATATTGATGACACAAATTATGATCATGATGATGATAATATTGAGTATGATAACAATAATGATAATTATGACCGTTATGATGATGATAATGTTAATTGTTATGATGATGATGATAATGATGATCATGATGATTCTTATCATAATACTCATAGTCTTAATTATTATGATAATATTGTCCATAGTGATGATGAGAAAAAGTAATAATAATGATAATAATAGAAATGATGATGATTATGATGATAATAATTATGTTGATAATTACTATGACGATATTAATGATATAGATGATGATGGAAAATTATTTTCTTGATAATAATAATAATCACAATGATAATTATTAAGATGATAAATAAAATGATGATAATAATGATGATCACAATTAAGATAAATATTATAATGACTAGATTGTCGAAGATGAAGAAGATGCTAATGATGATAAAAAAGATGATAATAATAGTAAGTATGATAATTAAGATAATAATGAACACAATAATAATGATGATCATTATAATGTTGCTTATAATGGTGATGATTATCAGAATAATGATTATGTTAATGATTTTGATGATGATTAAGATAATTTTCCCGATAATGATATTGATAATAGGAAGAAACGTAATGATAATAATAATGATGATGATAGTGATGAAAATGATGATGTTGATGATGATGATATTCATGATGATGATGATTATAACGATGATAAGGATGATTATATTCAAAATAAGAATAATGATAATAATTATAATGATGACGTAATAAAATAGTGATGATGATGATGATAATTACGATCATCATGATGATGATGATCATGATTATGGTAATAATAATATTTATTATGATGATGATGATTGTGATTATTCTAATGGTAATAATAATATCAATGATAATGCTGATAATAATGATGATGATTATTGTAATGTCAATGATAATGATTATCATAGTAATAACTTTAATGATGACAGTAAATATGATAAAAATGATGAAAAATAATGATCATACTGATGATAATTAAGACGATAATTATTATGATGATAATTATCTTAAGGATTATGATATAATATGATATTTAAATCATATTTATTCTGATAATTATGATGATGATGTTGATAATGATGATAAATATAATGATAATTATGATAATAATGATAGTGTCGACGATAATACTTATTATAATGATGATAATTATGTTAAGAGTTATTCTGTAGAAATTATTTATAATAATAATTATAAGAGATAATTATGAGCATAATGATCATAATAATGATGATTATGATAATTATGATGATGATAAAGATATTAATGATAACAATAATGGTGATGCTGATCATAATGATCATGATAGTTTTGATAATGATGATACTAATTACGAGAATAATAATAATGATGATAGTTATAATGATAATATTCGTAATGATCATGATGATGATGGTTATGATGATGACGATTGAAACGATGATAATGGTTTTGCTTAAGATGAAGATGACAATAATTATGATGTTTATTATGATGATGCTAATGATCATAGTTTTGAAGATGATCATAATACTGATGATTATGTTGATAGTGCTAAGAATATTATTGATGATTTAACTAATAATGACTATTATGGTTATGATGATATTGGTCATAATTATGATAGTGATTATCATGATAATGGTGATGATAATGCTGATTTCTATAATGATGATTATAATGATGATCATGATAATGCTGATAATAATAACGATGATTGTTGTGACGATAATGATGATGATAATCATGCGTATAATAATAATAATGATTAGGTTGAAGACTGGATCTAGAAATGCTGATGATGATAATGATAATCAAAAGTCTTAAAATGATAAGGGTTTTGATGATAATGATTACAATATTTAGGATGTTAATGATGATGTTGATAATGGAAATTATAATGATGATGATAACAAAGAATGTGATGATGATGATAATAATTATGATAATTATTATGAAAATAATGATGAATTTATTATAGTGATGATAATCACAATAATGATGATAAACAATAATGATTACAATAGTCTGATAAATATAATAATGATGTTGATGATAATGATGATGATTGTCATAATGATCATGATAATCATGATAATGATTATGATAATAATGATTATCATGATAATCATTATAATAATGATATTGGTAAAATTCGTGCTGATGATGATAATGATGATGATTAAAATGATAATGATAATTATGATAATGATGATTATGATTATAATTATGACGATGATTATAATGGTGATGATAATTATAATGATGATAATGATGATGATACTTGAAATAACGATGATGGTTATAGTTATGATGATAATGACAATATTTATGATAATGATGATAATAACAATGATGATGATTATGATAATAATGATCATAGTGAAAGTGATTCTGATAATGATGACGATAATTTGAATGATTATAAAGGTTTTAGTTATGATGATGTTGACAAGGAGTACGATTAAGGTGGTGATCAATATGATGGTGATTATATTAATGATAACAAAAATTATGATATTACTTATATGGATGATAATGATAATAAATATGATGGATAATATTATGATAGTGTTGATAATTATGATGATGATAAAAATTAATAATGGTAATACTGATAGTTATAATGCCGATAATTAATTATATAATGATAATGATAATAATAATGAAGATATATATGAAAATATCAAATATAATTATAATTAAGATATTGATGATGATTACATTGATGATGATGATGATAATTACAATCATAATGATAATAATTATAATGAAAATAACGATGATGATAGTCACAATAAGAATAATGATAATGATAGTTTCGATGATGATGAATGTAACTATGACGATAATTATTATGATGATCTTGATCATAATTATAATGATAGAAAATATTGATGATGATCATAATGATAATGCTAAATATTATGAAGAAAATCATAATATAGCGTACGATATACATAGCATACCAATACATACGTGCCTTACCACTTTAGATATTGACATATGACTGAGAGAGAGGAGAGGCGAAACTCTTTAGTCGGCTCGGAGAGTAGAGAAGTAAGAGAAGATTCGGGAATCTTGAGACTAGTAGACATGCCTCCAGATTACTGTGCTACCCTTGGCTTTTCCCTTGGTCAAAAGAATGATATAAAGAAGTTCATTGTCCTTACTGTGTACTTTTTTCGTGATGCCTAACTGACCACAAACATACGTAACAGGAGAATTTTTGGTGTGAATAGCGTGATCGGTCAAAAAGTGCACACCGTAGTACCGCAAGAAATAAGTGAGTATTAAGACAAAAAAAAAATTTGTTTAAACAAGTGACCAATTAATTGATGTCAGAGGAGTAATGAAAAAAGGGACAATACAAAACTAAGCCAGCAAAAGACTTCCAAGAGAACGGAGCCAAACAGAACACTAAAGATCGGACAACAATGCCTACTACAAGATAAAAAAGGAGATATCTACTAGATGGTAAGTACATAAAAATACAGAAACCTTTATTAAAGTATAGATATAAATTCAACGACCCCTGGAAAAGTTAAGGGATGAGGCAGCCTATTATTTTATTTTTACATGAATGGCGTAATCCCATAAAATTATAAATATTAAAAATTAATAACAAATTATATGCATGCTCCAATTATATGACGATATAGTGGGACGGAAAAACTAACGTAAATTATTATGACGAAAAAACTCCTTGAACCAAAAATAAAAATACGATCCCAATATACACTTACAGCTTTTTTTTTCTTAAGCATGGATTTATATTTAAATTGACACTCGTAAGTAAATGCTACTAATTTAAACTATACCTACCCAATCGCGTTAGAAAATTTTTTTTAGCAAGCAGAACAGAACTTTGATCCCCCAAATATCAGACTATTTATTAGTAATTTACCGACCACCTAAAATCTTACAAGTATTAATTTAAAATTATATTTATACTTCAAGAAAAAAAAAAAAAAAATATTAGAAATAATAACGTTTATAATAAAAATAAAAATAGATAAACACAAACAAATTCCAACAAAAAATATTGCATGATTGTCAATCCCATAAAATAAGACTGTATGTATGAAGCGTAAAGTAGAATAACAAAAGTTAATTCTAAGACCATCCGACACGACGCGAGAAAAAAGAACAAAGAAATATTAACTCTCAGTACCGACCCAAAAAACTTTCCACTCGCCCGCTTGGAAACGGCAAACAGAAAACACCCAACTTTTAACAAGCAAACTTGATCGAACATTATTTAATATGTACATGCAGGGCACTCGAAAACACTCGCAGACATCTAAGCCGGCTCAAAAGGAGATTGTAGCTGAAAAAAACAAGAAAACAAACTCGAACCGACCATACCCAATAAATACTTAATATCAGCGGTCAACATAGCACAAATAGCAGAATTCAACCCCACAGAGAAAAAAAACAAGGTATAAAAAATAATACACTCTAAATATAAAGCTCGCAACCATCGCAGGCAAGCCGTAGTTCTTGGAAACAGAACGCCCGGTTAATAACACGGAGCAGTCAGTCAAGGTGACAAGCAAAAAGCTGAGAAACTTAATATTGAATCTTTTCCAGCCATCAAAAGCTCACAACGCAAGACGTAGAAAAAAAAAAGGTACACGAAACAGAAATGAAAGAGGCGTGGAAAACAGACCATCCACAACACGTCGGTGGTACTAACATATAACAAATTTTGACGGACAATACAGAGAACGAAATAGTTTGAATAACATTAAAACACGACCCAGAATCATAGGAGGATTGGCAAAAAGCTAACAAAAAATATAAAACGTTCATGATGAAAATAATAAAAAAGTTAACCCCCCACATAGCAAGAGAAAAAAAAATGCGCAGTCAAACGGGTCAGGATATCTCACAGTAAAGCGTGCATTTTACGACACACCTCGTCACAAGCGGAACACTCCTTAAAAGATCTAAGACGGCTGTCCAACAGAAATACGATCAAATTGTTATGATGACAGTGATAATGATGATGATGATCATGCTGATAATGATACTCATAGTCGTAATTATTATAATGATATTGACTATAGTGATAATGATTGAAAATAATGAAGATGATGATGATAGTAAGGATAAAAATGATAATTATGGTGATGATAAAAATTCTGTTGATAATTCCTATAATTATATTAAACATTTAACACATATGGAAAAATATTATCTTGATAATGATGATAATGATGATGATGATGATGATCATTAAGATAATTAAAAAGATGATAATAATAATTAGTATCCCAATTAAGATAAATATTATGAGGATTAGATTGATGAAGATGACGATAATGATACTGGTGATGAAAAAAATGATTATATTAGTAAGAATGATGATTAAGATTATGATGGTCACAATAATAATGATAATAATTACAATGTTGATTATAATTGTGATGATTATGATAATTAAAATAATAAATATGATATTGATGCTAATAATGATGCTCATGACAATAATAATGATAATAATAATTGGGATACTGATGATACAAATTTAGATGATAATTATTGTAATGATATGTATCCTAAAGATGATGATATAAAATAATATTAATGATCATATTGGTTCTCTTAATTACGATGATAATGTTGATGATGATAATGAATGTGGTGATAATTATGACAATGATGATAATGACGACGATAATAATGATGATAATGATGATGATAATGATGATGATGATGCTGATGATATTGAGTATAATCATTATGGTAGTAATGATGATGATAAGTGTGTGATGCTGATCAATATAAACATAATCGCTTATGATAGTCGCTTATGATGATGATAATTATGTTGATAGTTATTTCGTAGAAATTAATCATAATAATGATGATAAAAGAGAATCATGATGATGATAATTATAATAATGTTAATGATATTATGATGATCATCAAGATATTCATGATAATAATAATGGTGATGCTGATCATAATGATGATGATAATGTTGATGATGATAATACTAATTACGATGATAATAATGATAACGATAGTCATAATGTTAATAATGGTAATGATTATGATGACGATGTTTATGATGATTAAGATTGAGATAATGTTAATAATTTTAGTTCAGGTGAAGATGGCAATGATTATGATGATGATTATGATGATGCTGATTATTATTATGGTATAAATGATGATTATGACATTGACGATAATGATGATAGTGATGATAATGATAATGATAATTTTAATAATGATGATCATTATGGTTATGATAATTCTGACAATAATTAGGGTAATGATGATTATTGTAATCATTATGATAATAATGATTTTTATAAAGATGATATTAATGATGATCATGATAATGCTAATAATAATGACGATAATTCTTGTGACGATAATGATAATGATTATCATGCTGGTAATAATAATGATAATTCTGATGAGTATAATCTTAATCACATTGATAATAGTCATGCTGATGATGATGATGAATAAAATGATTATGATATTTATTATGATGATGATCATAATTTATCTTACGCTAATAATGATGATTGTAATAATGTAAATGATAATAATTATGTTGAAAATTATTCTGTTCATATTGATCATATTGATGATGATGGATGATATTAATTGTTATAATGATAATGAAAATGAAGATGACGATAATAATGATGGGTATGATAATAATAAGAAAGATTGTAGTGATAATCATTAAGATGATGCTGGTTAAAATATTAATAACGATGATAATGATATTACGGATGATGGTAATGATGATGAGTTAAACGATAATGATAATTATTATAGTTATCACTATGATCACAATCATTAAGATGATGATGATTGTGATGATGTTGATTATTATTATGATGATATCGTTGATGATGATAGTACTTATAATGACGGTAATAATGATGACGATGATAATTATGATGTTACTGATGGTAATGATAATTACGGCAATAATGATAATAATAATGATGATAATAATGTTCATGATATTCATGATGGTATTAAATATAATTATGATTATGAAATCGATAATGATGATAGTTATGATGATGATGATCGTTACAATGTTGGTGATAATGATGTTTATGATAATGCTGATAATAATGATGATACTAATTACATTGACAATTATTGTAATGCTATTGAGTACACAACCCGACGTGACAAATGCTTATTAGATGAGACTAGTTATTTTCGATGGATTTTGGGTCGCTAAAGACGAAACCGACCTTAGAATTGCTCTATTACGTCAGTGTTTACAGATTTTCTAACCTATAAGTGCAAAAATGGCGATTTTTGGCTATATTTAAGGTTATGTAGCATCGCGATTTTTTTTTTTTTACAAAAAACTACAAATGGTTTCTTAAAGTAGATGTCTTGCCCTTTCAGATGCCGTTGAGTTTGCTCGAATAGCTTATTTCTTCTTTAAGATACTTAATTTTTTAATTTTAGGTCCTGGTGGAATCTCTCTTCCTGCTCATCACTTACATCACCTAATTAAAAAATTAAGTATCTTAAAGAA